>CM042236.1:1422500-1665000 GCA_023566465.1 Cottus gobio
CTGCTGTGTCATCACTCTGTGACGTCTGGTCAGATCGATGGCCATCTCATGCTAAATATATCACTGCCACACAGCTGACTTCCTGTAGACTGTGATGATGCCAGTGTGTGCATGGGTTAGGTTGGGTTAGGTTTTAGTTGTCATGGTGTGTCTGTGTGTGTGTGTGTGTGTGTGTGTGTGTGTGTGTGTGTGTGTGTGTGTGTGTGTGTGTGTGTGTGTGTGTGTGTGTGCGTGTGTGTGTGTGTGAGGCTGCCAGTATTTTGTATCAAGGTCAGTTCACTGCCAATAATTCTGCAATAGATGCAAGAAAAACAAACACACACACACACACACACACACACACACACAAACTGACACATTCTTAGCTTTTCCCTCCATATGTAGTTGTAACTTTTCATCATGCCTACTACTCATTATATGAATAATTCAATGAATAATCATATTCATTGAATGTGCTGTAACTCTGTTACATTCATTATGGTCACATGACATCTATTACTTCTGTCCATCTGGGGAGAGGGATCCTCCTCTGTTGCTCTCCCGAAGGTTAGATAAGATTTACATAAGACATCTATAAAAAAAATAAAAACACTTTAATATGAGTGTCTGCTGTTGTCCACGTTGCATAGTTTGTCATCTCTCCAAAAAGTTGTCCCTTTTGACTATGTGGCGTGAACCATCACTTGGCTTCAACTGGATCCGGATCAGCTCCAGATAATATACTGTATATCATAAACTCAGCCAGAAAGCTTTAACGCAAGTCCATTTATGTATAATTCATTATTGCATAACCAATCCTATGTGCAGACATCCACAACTCTGCTCCAGCTATCTGAACAGAAAATACTTTAATTTCTGATGGATTTTTTCTTTTGACGATTACAATTTATTGGTCCTATTATCAAAAGATGCAATTACTTTAAATGTGTCAGTCACTGAATGGGTTTGATACAGCTCTGATAAAGGCTAATATTGAAAGGCCGTCTCTT
The DNA here is from genome assembly GCA_023566465.1 of Cottus gobio. NCBI lineage: Eukaryota > Metazoa > Chordata > Actinopteri > Perciformes > Cottidae > Cottus > Cottus gobio. Next base: position 1,423,490 of record CM042236.1, read on the forward strand.
GTCCGAGTCATATGCTACCACATTTTGGGGTTTTCTTTTGGAAATCCATCCATCCATCCATCCATTTTCCACCGCTTATCCGGGGTCGGGTCGCGGAGGCAGCAGGTCAAGCAGGCTGACCCAGACTTCTCTCTCACCCGCAACATCTACCAGCTCATTCTGGGGGATCCCGAGGCGTTCCCAGGCCAGCTGGGAGATATAATCCCTCCAGCGTGTCCTGGGTCTTCCCCGGGGCCGCCTACCAGATGGACGTGCCTGGAAAACCTCTAAAGGGAGGCGTCCTGGAGGCATCCTAATTAGATGCCCGAACCACCTCAGCTGACTCCTTTCGACACGAAGGAGTAGCGGCTCGACTTCAAGCTCCCTCCTGATGTCCGAGCTCCTTACCCTATCTCTAAGGCTGAGCCCGGCCACTCTACGGAGGAAACTCATTTCGGCCGCTTGTATCCGCGACCTCGTTCTTTCGGACACGATCCAAAGCTCGTGACCATAGGTGAGGGTTGGGACGTAGACCGACCAGTAAATTGAGAGCTTCGCCTTCCGGCTCAGCTCCTTCTTCACCAAGACGGCCCGGTGCAACGCCTGTTTTACTGCTGCAGCCGCACCGATACGCCTGTCGATCTCCCGCTCCATTTTACCCTCACTCGTGAACAAGACCCCGAGATACTTGAACTCCTTCGCTTGTGGTAGGCACTCTGTCCCCACCCGGAGGGAGCAATCCACCGGTTTCCCGGCAGAGCACCATGGCCTCAGATTTCGTGGTGCTGACTCTCATCCCCGCCGCTTCACACTCGGCTGCAAAACGCCCCAGTGAATGCTGGAGGTCATGGTCCGAGGAGGCAAACAGGACCACATCATCTGCAAACAGCAGAGAGGCTATCCTGAGATCCCCGAACCTGACATTCTCCGCCCCACGGCTGCGCCTAGATATCCTGTCCATGAAAGTCACGAACAGGACCGGTGATAAAGGGCAGCCCTGGCGGAGGCCAACACCCACCGGGAACGTATCTGACTTACTGCCGAGGATACGAACACAGCTCCTACTGCAGGCGTACAGAGACCGGATGGCCCGTTGCAACGGGTCCGGCACACCATACTCCCGCAGCACCCCCCACAAAAAGCCCCGGTCGAAAGCCTTCTCCAAGTCCACAAAGCACATGTAGACTGGTTGGGCAAACTCCCAGGACCCCTCCAGGATCCTTGCAAGGGTAAAGAGCTGGTCCACTGTTCCACGACCAGGACGAAACCCGCACTGTTCTTCTTGAATCCGAGGTTCGACAAACGGTCGGAGCCTCCGTTCCAGCACCCTGGCATAAGCTTTTCCCGGGAGGCTGAGTAGTGTGATACCCCGATAATTCGAGCACACTCTCCGGTCCCCCTTCTTGAAGATGGGAACCACCACCCCGGTCTGCCAGTCCATGGGCACTGTGCCCGACCCCCATGCGACATTGAAGAGGCGTGTCAGCCAAGACAGCCCAACAAAGTCCAGCGCCTTCAGCATCTCAGGGCGGATTTCATCCACCCCCGGCGCCTTGCCACCAAGGAGCTTTTTGACTACCTTAGTGGCCTCTGCCAGGGATATGGGTTCATCCAACCCCAAGTCTTCAGGCGCTGCCCCCTGTTCAGGGGACATGTTGACCGGGTTTAGGAGTTCCTCAAAGTGCTCCTTCCACCGCCCGACGATATCCTCTGTCTGGGTCAGCAGCAACCCTCCCCCGCTGATAACAGCCTGGGGAAGGCCCTGCTTTCCCTTCCTGAGTCGTCGGATGGTTTGCCAGAACCTCCTTGAGGCCAACCGAAAGTCCTTCTCCATGGCCTCCCCGAACTCCTCCCATGCCCGAGTTTTAGCATCCGTGACCACCGCAGCTGCAGTCCTTCTGGCCTGCCTGTACCTGTCAGCTGCTTCAGGAGACCCCTGGGCCAACCAAGCCCGAAAGGCCTCCTTCTTCAGCTTGACGGCTTCCCTCACCCCCGGTGTCCACCACCGGGTTCTCGGGTTGCCGCCACGACAGGCACCGATGACCTTCTGACCACAGCTCCTAGCGGCCGCGTCCACAATAGAGGCTTTGAACATGATCCACTCGGATTCCATGTCCCCAACCTCCCTCGGGATGTGTGAGAAGTCCTTCCGGAGGTGGGAGTTGAAGACCTCCCGGACAGGATCCTCCGCCAGACGTTCCCAGTTCACCCTCACTACATGTTTGGGCTTGCCAGGTCTTTCTGGCCGACTCCCCCGCCATCTGATCCAACTCACCACCAGGTGGTGATCAGTTGACAGCTCTGCTCCTCTCTTCACCCGAGTGTCCAAAACATACGGCCGCAGATCAGATGATACGATTACGAAGTCGATCATTGATCTCCGGCCTAAGGTGCTCTGGTACCAGGTACACTTATGAGCCACCTTATGTTCAAACATGGTGTTTGTTATGGACAAACTGTGGCTAGCACAGAAGTCCAACAACGAAACACCACTCGGGTTCAGATCAGGCAAGCCGTTCCTCCCAATCACTCCCCGCCAGGTTTCTCTGTCGTCGCCCACGTGAGCGTTGAAGTCTCCCAGGAGAACTATGGAGTCGGCAGGCGGCGCCCTTTCCAGGACCCCTCCCACCAACTCCAAGAAGGCCGGATACTCCGAAATGCTGTTTGGTGCATAAGCACAAACAACAGTCAGAGCCTTACTCCCCGCAACCCGTAGGCGCAGGGAGGCGACCCTCTCGTTCTCCGGGGAAAACTCCAACACGGCGGCGCTCAGCCGGGGACTCGTGAGTATCCCCACTCCCGCCCGGCGCCTCTCACCCTGGGCGACTCCAGAAAAGAACAAAGTCCAACCCTTCTCCAGGAGTTTGGTTCCAGAGCCAGCGCTGTGCGTGGAGGTGAGCCCAACTATATCTAGCTGGTACCGCTCCACCTCCCTCACCAGCTCCGGCTCCTTCCCCGCTAGCGAGGTGACGTTCCACGTCCCTAGAGCTAGTCTATGTCGCCGGTGATCGGCTCGCCCAGGCCCCCTGCCCGGCCCGCCGCCCGGTCTACATAGCACCCGACCCCGATGTCTGTCCCTGCGGGTGGTGGGTCCACAGGGTGGCTGCACCATGATGTTTCTTCGGGCTGAGCCCGACCGGGCTTTTGGAAATGTATCATTTTTAAATCATTAGGCTCTAGCAGTGTTATACTGTGAATATCCCTTTCTACAGTACCTTAATACATGATACTGTATTAAACTGTTCATGGAGATGCAATATACAGTTAGGTCCATAAATATTTGGACATTGACACATTTTTCATTATTTTGGCTCTGTACACCACAACAATGGAGTTGAAATGAAAAAATCAAGATGTGCTTTAAGTGCAGACTTTCAGCTTTAATTTGAGGGTATTTACATCCAAATCAGGTGAACGGTGTAGGAATTACAACAAACTCAAATGTGGCCACCCTCTTTTTAAGGGACCAAAAGTAATTGGACAAATTAATATAATCATAAATCTAATTGTCACTTTTAATACTTTGTTGAAAATCCTTTGCAGTCAATGACAGCCTGAAGTCTGGATTCCATAGACATCACCAGACGCTGGGTTTCGTCCCTGGTGATGCTCTGCCAGGACTCTACTGCAACCGTCTTCAGTTCCTGCTGGTTCTTGGGGCATTTTCCCTTCAGTTTTGTCTTCAGCAAGTGAAATGCATGCTCAATTGGTGATTGACTTGGCCATTGCAGAACATTCCACTTCTTTGCCTTAAAAAACTCCTTGGTTGCTTTCGCAGTATGCTTCGGGTCATTGTCCATCTGCACTGTGAAGCGCCGTCCAATGAGTTCTGAAGCATTTGGCTGAATATGAGCAGATAATATTGCCCGAAACACTTCCGAATTCATCCTGCTACTTTTGTCAGCAGTCACATCATCAATAAATACGAGGGAACCAGTTCCATTGGCAGCCATACATGCCCACGCCATAACACTACCTCCACCATGCTTCACTGATGAGGTGGTATGCTTTGGATCATGAGCAGTTCCTTTCCTTCTCCATACTCTTCTCTTCCCATCATTCTGGTACAAGTTTATCTTCGTCTCATCTGTCCATAGGATGTTCTTCCAGAACTGTACAGGCTCTTTTAGATGTTTTTTGGCAAACTCTAATCTGGTCTTCCTGTTTTTGAGGCTCACCAATGGTTTACATCTTGTGGTGAACCCTCTGTATTTACTCTGGTGAAGTCTTCTCTTGATTGTCGACTTTGACACAGATACACCTACCTCCTGGAGAGTGTTCTTGATCTGGCCAACTGTTGTGAAGGGGTTTTTCTTCACCAGGGAAATGATTCTTCTGTCATCCACCACAGTTGTCTTCCGTGGTCTTCCAGGTCTTTTGGTGTTACTGAGCTCACCAGTGCGTTCTTTCTTCTTAAGAATGTACCTAACAGTTGATTTGGCCACACCTAATGTGTCTGCTATCTCTCTGATGGTTTTGTTTTGATTTTTCAGCCTAATGATGGCTTGCTTCACTGATAGTGACAGCTCTTTGGACTTCATATTGAAAGTTGACCGCAACAGATTCCAAACACAAATACCACACCTGAAATGAACCCAAGACCCTTTTATCTACTCCTTGTAAATTAAATATCGAGGGAATTACACACACCTGACCTTGAAACAGCTGATCAGCCAATTGTCCAATTACTTTTGGTCCCTTAAAAAGAGGGTGGCCACATTTGAATTTGTTGTAATTCCTACACCGTTCACCTGATTTGGATGTAAATACCCTCAAATTAAAGCTGAAAGTCTGCACTTAAAGCACATCTTGATTTCATTACAACTCCATTGTTGTGGTGTACAGAGCCAAAATAATGAAAAATGTGTCAATGTCCAAATATTTATGGACCTAACTGTAGAAGCAGTCAAATAGCAGTATAATGGCAAGCAGCCACATGGCAGCATTATACTGCTGTGTACTGTACAGTAATATATTTTACAGTCATAAGCTGTAGATTACAGTTGGTACACTGTAGAAAACGGGTTGATGCTGGAGACGCAGATGCAGTTTCTAGTAATTTACAGTGATTTAATGGGACCTATGTATCTGTAACCTCCGACCTGTGACATTTTCAGACCAGTACATCTCTTTCTGATAGGACTCACTTTCAGCTTTGTCTGACTTTTAACTTTCAGGACGAAATAGAACTGGAGAACAGGCATTGGACTGTCTGCTGTGCTCAAATGAAAATGGTGATGTTGACATGGCTGTACAGTGTGTCACACATTGTAGCCGTTAGTCACAGCGCTGAACTGAAGTTTGTTCAGGCCAATTCATACTTTCTTTCTTATAGAGCACAATTTTCATAAATCATGCACATTTGCTGTTATGGTGAACATAATGATCATTCAGACACATGTCCAGTCTCACATTGTAGAGGAGAGGACAGAACATATTCCTCACTGTGAGTGTGGTGGGTCTGGTTTCCAGTAAAGCTGTGTAATCGTTATGGGAAGAGAGGGACACAAGACATGATAGACATACTGCTCCATCAGCCCTCCTCAGAGATGAGAAGGGAACAGCACAGCAGCAGCTTCCATCACCAGCTCCATTAATGTTATTGATTAAGACAAGTTTTAACATCTTCTGGATGCAGTCTGAAAAAGGTGTATTACATGAGTAAGTCACCTTTATCACATTACGACCATTTGTCATCGAAAACACAACGTGTCTGGGTGAAAACAGGATAAACAGTATCATCACATCATTGACAGCTGATGATGACAGAAACCCTTCAGCACCAAGTACAGCTAGCGAGCATTTGAGTAAAATCAATGTGTTTACAAGGTTATGAATTGTCATTTTACAACAGGGTTTTGAGATGAAATGCAACTTGTACCGACCACTCAAAGTGCTTTAACACTACATCCTACTAATGATGTCATCATTCATTCACTGATGACAGGAGCTGCCATGCAAGGTGCCACCTGCCCATCAGGACTATCGAACATTTACACCCCTTCATAGGGAGCAATTTGGGGAAAAACTTGGGGTGAACTCCACTACCCAGCATGCTGCTGGCTGTCACATGGCCAGTCTCAGTAAAATAAGATTGAAGAAATCAGACTTCAAGCAAACACAGCGACAGCAGGTCAATGACTGCTGAGCCCACATCTCCACATCTCCCCTTGTCTGGTGGGACGAGAGGAGGTGGACTCTGTGTTTACATCACGATGTCGGTGCTCAAACATCAGTCAAAGTTGATGGATCATTTCACTGTTGGCCTTGTTTTCTCCTCCAGATGAGTTTGTTTACAAAATAAGAGTTGCAGTAAAATAGACTTCTCCTTTAAAAAGAAACAAATGAATGCACATCCAACCTCATCTGATGGAGGCAGAGAAGTCACCAAGCCATCATCTAATCAGCTTCTCTTGTGTTTAATGCCTCTTCTTTAAAAACCTATAACACACAGGAAACATGGAGCCTGGACCCCGCCGCCTGCCTCCTGCCTCCTGCCGCCTGCTTCCTGCTTCCTGCCTCCTGCCTCCTGCCATGGCGGCCCTGCTGATGCCCCTCCTCTCTACCTCCATCAGCTGACATGGATCGTGGTTGTCTGGGTCGTGGTCCGTGCCTACTACTCATTACATGATTAATTTCATATTCATTGAATGTGCTGTAACTCTGTTATGTTGATTCTGTACACATGACATCTATTGCTTCTGTCCATCCGGTTAGAGGGATCCTCCTCTGTTGCTCTCCTGAAGGTTTCTTCCCTTTTTTTCCCTGTGAAAGGGTTTTACTGTTTTTTTGGGGGTGAGCTTTTCCTGATCCTATGTGAGGTCCTGGGACAGGGATGTCGTATGTGTACAGATTGTAAAGCCCTCAGAGGGGAGTTTGTGATTTGTGATTCTTGGCTATACAAAATAAACTGAATTGAATTGAATTGAATGGAGAGATGGAGCTTTATGTTCAGGAATCATCATGGAATCACCATGACCTCATACTTAATCAATAATTCACCACGTCCGCTCTGCTCTTTGTGTGTGTGTGTGTGTGTGTGTGTGTGTGTGTGTGTGTGTGTGTGTGTGTGTGTGTGTGTGTGTGTGTGTGTGTGTGTGTGTGTGTGTGTGTGTGTGTGATGCATCTTTCAGACATCCCGTCAGCTCCTAAGTGCTGGCTGTCACATTCATACCATGCAGAGGAGAGACACAACAGGAACACTGTCTGGTACCACGTAGTGCACACAACCAACACAAATAAACTACAGCTTTAAAATGTCCATCAAGTATAATCTACCAACTGTGACGTTGTTCCCAATCTTTATATTGATAACTTCTCCTCAACTTAATTACGTTACACTGACTGTTTTTTGCTGTCGTCAGGGTTTTTCTTCCCTAGTATATAGAGGAGCAGGATCCAGGAGCCCCCTGCCTCCCGGTGAGCCGGGTAGATGGACCTGTACTTGTATTTCCCTTTTCTTCCGACCATTCAAAGCGCTTTAACACTACGTGTCATCATTCAATCATTCATACATACACTGATGACAAGGGCTAAGGTGCCACCTGCCCATACACACATTCACACACCGTAGGTACAGCTACGGCAGACATTTGGGGTTAAGTGTCTTGCCCAAGGACTCATGGCAGTAGAGAGCTGACTGGTTGTCAGTGTGCGCTGACAACAACCCAAGGAGGGAGGCGCCCCGCTGACTGTGTGACATCACTGAGATGCTGACTCTGTCCCGTTCAGTTTTTAGCCTCGACGCAACACCGATGCGCTCGCTGCATTTTTCCTCAGGGCTCCACTCGTCCCCCCTCAAACGCCCTCACAATGCAGCTTCCACGTGGAACCACGCTCCCCCTCTGTGTGCACCGTGTGGTTGTGAGCGCTCACTGTTGCCAAAGAGGACTAGTGTTCCCTGGGGAACTCGATGAAACATTAGGGATGTGGCCTGTGATCTTAATCCAGTCAGTAATTTGTCAAGTAAAATAAATTCCACCGCAAATGATCGTGAATCAGCACAATTTCAGTACATTCAAGTAAAGTACAGACTTTGCTTATTGTGTGTGAATGAGCTAGGCAAAACCCAGATGTGGGGATGATTTCTAAATCACGTGTGACCCCCTGCTAGAACTTGTCCCCGTCGACTAGGGCTGAGGACTGACCCTAACACAACACCCTGCTCGAAGGGTTCCTGTGCGTGTCTACAAGGCTGCAGGCTCGGCTTTTCAAGTCCTGATGCTGTATTGGATACTGAAGGAAATATCCACACTTGAGTTGATGATGTCAGTTAGATGATTGACTTAGTCTATGTACATGCGTGTGGAGTTGTATCTGTAGCCAGGGCTTTTACTGTGAATCAGAACATGTTTCATTCCCACTTTGATGTGTGGGAAAGTGTCTTCTGCTTCTATGACCACCTTACACACAGACAAAGTTTCTGACCTTTATTTTGTCCTATTTTATCTAAATATGTAAGTATATTTGATCTAATTTTAATACTGTGTATGCCTTTATTTAATGTTGTACTGAGCATCTTGTGTGCATATATGTTTCAGGATGAATACAGTTCTGATCACATTATCTTTCAACTGTACAACTGTACAAAGTAAAACTGAGCTGGGAGAGCAGCATAACATGTCAACTCTTTTTTTAGGGTGACTTACAACCTCCTTTAGTCTTCCTGATTCGCTGCTCAGCCTGATTGCATTAGTATTTAGCCTTTAAAGATGCTCTCTGCACAGATCACTAGACTTTTAAAGCCTCTTTCCCTATTGACAAAAAAACCCATTAACACCCACTAACATCTGTCTTTTGTTTGCAGTGCAGTAGTGGGGGGTATACATGACACCATGGTGCACCCTGGTTCCATCCAAGCAGTGCTCGGACATTGTTCCAAATGAGTCTGCTCGGACTTTGAAAGAGAGACTGAATAAGTAACAGATATAAAACAGAAGTAGCCAACATTATTTTCATGGCCTCCATGACCAACATGTTTGTGAAAAATAACTCGGACATCAGAAACAAGCACAAAGGCATACTCCTCTCCTGGCAATGGGGCAGAAGAATGCCTGCTTTTAGTGTGTTCAGACAACTTGTCTGAACACACTAACACACAATCTGAAATTAGGAGTGTTTGCTGAATCAGTCGTAGGAGCCCACGGTACAGAAACCAGGAAGAGAAAGCTACGATAGGAATGCCAATGTGTTCTTGCATGAGGTCCAATGTTCATTTTCTTCAATGAAAACTACAAATAAAACAATACGAGTTGACAACATCCACAACCAAAAGCAGACTATGATTGATTGACATAGATTCAGCGGTTTTAGCAGGATCTTACATATGTTGGATCTCTGCCAGTAGCTAAAGTTACCAATTCATGGAAGGAAAAAACATTCATGAACTCATTTCATCCAGAATCAACTAGAAAGTAGACAAGAAGCACAAGCAGACTGTCAGCTCTGTCCCCCATATGTTACATTTAAGCATATTTGGGTATTTTAATGGCCAATAGGGTATCTTTCCAATAATTCTTAAAGGTGTATTGGTAAAGTGTGAAGGAGGTGAGCTGGCGGCTCGCAGCTAACGGTGCTAACAGAACTAACGGTGCTAACAGAATTAACGGTGTTAACAGAACTAACGGTGCTAACAGAATTAACGGTGCTAACAGAATTAACGGTGCTAACAGAACTAACAGTGCTAACAGAACAAATGGTGCTGACATAAGTTACAATGCTAACAGAACTAACAGTGCTAACAATAGCAACAGTGCTGACAGAGCTAACAGTGACTACCTGAAGGGGAACAAGAGGGGGCTTCCGTCCATTTATTCTCAGCAGGAGAAGCAGTGGCTTCTGGCACATTACTGGCTGCCATGGCATATTTTTTACGCTACCAGGCATCACCACATCAGACATTTTTTTAAATCCAAAATAAAGTTGCCAATCTAAAACTGTGTTTAATCAATGACTATGACTGTGTGTAATGTGAAAAGTGGCCTTCATAGTGATTAACCCACAGAGCCAAAGGGGAAGATAACATACGTGGAAACATTGTCCTTAAACATGTATCAACATTGAAACTACATTGACTATGAAGATACCTTTTGGGGAGTGCAAGGACTGTGATTGTCAGCCCGGGCTGCGTGTGTTCCCCTTGTGTTTCTGATGCAGGGAGAGATTGTTGAGAGTGAAGCCAACATGAAGGGATCTCTTGAAAAGGCTCAGTTATCTTCTCCTTTTCAGTAACACATCTAACGAAGACATTTATAGTGCCAACCCTCCATCAGCCGCTCTCTTTCACGGTGAAGGAGACCGTAAACAGTGACTGCACAGAAATATGTACGAGACAAAACTCCACCATTGCACATTTCACAAAGAGAATGACAGAATAGATACTCTTATTTTGTGAGTGGTCCTTTAGTTGCTTGTGATGTTTCTTTTGAGCACACACTTCATGTTGAAGTAAATCATTCATAGATGAAACTATTTATATAACTTTAGATTTGCACTCCATGGCCTTACATCCCTCTGTGCTTAGTGTCAGGCCCAGACAGTGGAAGCTGATGTGTCTGCTCTGCAGGTGGTGGTACTGTACTTTGTCTGAACCAGCAGCTGTAAAGAATTTGGCTCTTATGTTAGATCCCAGTCAACATAAAGACGTTGAACAACCATTGTTTAGATGTTCAATCAAGACATCAAAGATGTTCCAAAAGGATTTTCATAGCAATAATATAATGACTTCACAATTCTTCTGGTTTGTAAGAGGAGTCTTACTTGGAGTCTGACTGGACTGCCTACACCATGGTAAATGGACTGTACTTGTATAGAACCTTTCTAGTCTTCCGACCACTCAAAGCTTAATACCACTGCTTGTCGTCATTTGCCCATTCGCAGCCTTTCATACACTGATGGGAGGAGCTACCATGTAAGGTGCCATCTGCCCATCAGGACTATCTAACATGCATACACTGTAGGAACACCCTACAGGAGCAATTTGGGATTAAGTGTCTTGCCCAAGGACACATCCACATGGAATAGGGGATCAAACCCCCGATCCTCTGATTGAAGGACAACTATATACCATTGAGACACAGTCGCCACTATGCTATACACTCTACGCTGTACACACTACATACACTAAGTCACACACTACACTCTACACACTAAGTCTACACTAGGTCATACAGTCTGCATTATTAATAGTAAAATACCAAACATTCTGTAATTCCTGCTCCTCCAATGTGACAATTTGCTGTTTTTCTCTGTTTTGTATTGAAACTGGTGATCAAACAAAACAAACTATTTAAATAAAGCACTTTAAGCATTTGGGAAATATTATAAAGATGTTTCACCATTTTCTGTCATTTTACAGCCGAAACTATAAATTGATTCAACAAACAAAATAACCAACAGGTAAATCAATGATGAAAGAATGACTTGCAGCAGCAGTCAAGCCGACTCCTCAGTCAGATGATTTCTGTCATGTCATCTTGGAGGTAGGAATAGAATAGAAAAGCCCCATCAGACTGTTGACCTGGTGTTGCCGTCTTCCCAGAGAACAACGTTATTATTACTGATAGAAATGTAATAATTACAGAAAATAAAAACTAAATTGTAGTGAAAGAGAATGACATACGAAAAAATTGAACAGCAGCTTCTCCATCTGAGCTTCCAGGGACCAGCATGCAGCACTACACTTCCATCAATGACTGAGTCCACTGCTGTCCATAACAAAGGGTCTATGGACTGGACTGTTTCAAATCACATACTGTTGACACATTATATGTATGAACTGGCACTGCTGTCTGCTTACTGTAGGCATGCACACCTAAACACACACACCCTGACCTTCAGGATGGAACTGCACAGTCAGCTTCCGAGTCCGACATCACCACTGTATTGTTGCCATGCACGCCCACATGCTGGGAAATTATGTTCTCTGATACATATCGATCAGACAAATGACTAGATGTTTTTTAACCAGAAACTCGGCTCTCATTAACCCAGCTGTTCCTGACAAGAGTTGTTTTCAGAGAACTGATGAGGCTGATGTTCACTAGCTGCTCAGCAGTAAACAGCAGGCTAACACAGACAGACTAGCTGGTGGACATATTGGAGCATTTAGTGTCTGAAGTGTCTGAAGAGATGTTTCTCAAGAGTTAACCAGAGCTAAACAAGAGGGAATATTGGACATAGATTCATCAGGTGACACAAGTCCAAATGGATGCTAATGTTGCCCAGTGTCTGCTGGATGAATAACTAGACCAGTGCTCGTCAACATGTTTGTCATAGTGCCGATATGTCCGCGTTGTTCTTTAAGGCATGGCCTTGTGCTATGATCTTTCATGTTGCTGAACTTTTCTGCATTTGTACACGACCTGTTGTTAGAGTATTGGCAACGTGGTGAGAAGTGTGAGGAGTCATGCTGAGGCCTGAACTAACTTGTTAATGAGTCACAGATAGCACTGCTTTCTCTGGTAAGGAACCCAGGACTTGTAAAAGGAGCCAGCTGCCTATCAGTTGTTCCACCAAACCCTTTTAGAAGGGAACCCGGAGGGCAAGTTCTGTTGTGGAAGCACAAGAAAATCAAGAAAGCTTTCCTTGAGATATCATATTCAAGGGACATTTGAATATCATAAAAAGGTTGAATTAGGTAATTTAAAACATGATAATGAAGCCTATGTCAGAACAACAACAAAAAAACAGTAAACATAACAATGAATAAGCCGAAAATAATATATATACAAATATGTATATTTATCTGTGTGTGTTTATATATTATAAATATAAACATGCAGGCTAATTTAGAGGCAATGAAACACAAAGAAGCATATCGTGGTAGAGGAGCAGGGGCGTTCCTCTGGCTGGGCCCGTGTATCTGCGCTGTCCAGCAGGTGTAACTACAACACTCAGAGATGCTGCTGTTGTAACACCAACACAAGACAAATGATTTTAACATAAGTGTGAATTGACACACAAACACAAACTGCTCTGGAGCGGTGCCTGTCACAACAGACCGCGTTGTTTGAACGTAACTAGTCCGGTTGACTTCTACGAATAAGAGCCATACCCCTGCTGAGCCCACCTCCTGCAGCTGCTCCAGCTCCAGCCTCAGCGTCTCTTGCTCGGCCTCCAACTCGGCGTACTGCTGCTTCAGGCTCTGGTTCTCCTCCAGAACCACCAGCCCGCACTCCGCCGCCCGGATCTTCTCGCGGTTGGCCTCCGCCAGCTCCCGGGTCAGGCGCTCCACCTCGGCCCGGCACTGCTCCACCGTGTCCCCGCATCCTGCTCCACCGGCAGCCATCGCTCCTCGCTCCCTCCCTCTGCCCTCTCCTCCCTGCGTCGGATGAGCAGAGAGCCCCGCCGTAGGGAGAAAACGAACCCACCCTCAGAGGAGTTTCACCGCGGCTTCAGATCTCATGGAAACAATAAAACAGCATATGCACATATGGAGGAACATCCGTAAATATCCTAAACGCGTGGTCATCATCATCATCATCATCATCATCATCATCATCATCATCATCATCACCAGAGACACCCGTCTCGTGCCACGCGATGCTCCAGTGATGCAGCTGCTCCCCTCCCTCTGCTGTCTGTCTGTCTGCTGTTCTGCTTATTCACCGGCCTCAGGACGCCATCCCTGCCCGCAGCCGTGAGGCAAGGCACACTCCCCGTTCCCTGTCACCCCGCTGCAGCTCGCAGGTTCGGGTCCTCGGCTCTCGCAGCGAGGACCCGAAAGCAGCTCGTTTTCTTTTGAAGTGACTATTCAAGTCACTTGTCAACTTTTTTAATCAGTTTTTAAGTTTGAATGTATTGATACTAAACTTAAATGTGGGCTAAGAGCAGACTTTGGCAATGAAAGGAGCACATCAATAGTAGGTAGATAATACTTAAAGATTCACATTTCAATTATGTATCTTGCCTAGCTAAATAAAGTGTCGGTTTGTCTGATGAGTAATTACAACGTCTACATGTTAGTGACCAATTACTAAACGGATCTATTATAATTTATGAGTTTTGTCCCTGGGATATTTGGGCTATTTATTTTAGTGCAACCTCTTTGTACTCAATATAAAGTCACATTTAATAGCCTATGTTATCACAATCATTTAGTATTTTATATTTACATTTAGATGGCAATGTGCGTTATAGTCCACCCATAAACCATAAAGTAACTATTGCCGAAAACCCTGTCGACAATTTAAACAAATATTTCCTACAATATTTAACATTAGGATCACGGCATAATCAAATCTGGACTAAAATATTAAGACAAAATAGTGGGGAATCTAACATGTGAGATAATAATACATTATTTAAATGATTTACGGGAGTAGAAGACAAATACAGCTGAGGATGAATACTTTCTTATGGTTAAAACGTAATTTCTCAGTGTGAAGCACCCTTCCTGCAGGGGACAGCAGTACGATGGAGACGCTTTTATCCTGCTATGAAGCACATGAATAAGTCGTTGTCCAGCCTTCAAAATAAAATTTTGAAAAGTAAAAAAACAAAACATTTTCAGTTGATATTAAATAAGGATTTACCAGAGAAACAAAGAGAAGGGCACATGGGTGTTCAGCCTGGCATATTAAATGTACACACACATTAACATTAAGAATTTAAGATAGGACAGAAAACACATGAAAGCAGAGGCATACACACAGGCATTCAAGCATAAAAGTATTATTTTAATTTTGCTCATTAAAGCTGTTTTGACAAAAACAGATAAATAGATTTGACAATTGAGTATTAGTCAGTCACATGTTGTGTTTTGACTCTCAGGGCAACCGTATGTATGGCTTGTTTGACAGATAAAGACAATGATGAAGTTATAAAACAGCCACTGCCGTTTGCAATTAAAACAGACTTGGAAAAATGAACATTTTGAAATAAAAACTGCTGGTATTGCAAAAATTACCTGCAATAAACTGTTACTGTGGAGAGAAGCAGGATTGAATAAGAATCCCCTATGAGGACTATAATTATTTCGAAATGTCATGGCCATATTATGTTGTTATTTTTGTCTTATTTATCCATGTGTCTATTTGTGCTTTATTGTGAAAAATATCCCACCGGAAGTATTATCTTTGTTGTGGCTGGAGAAACACCGGTCCGGCTATACCATCTCTGCGATAGCTACGCCGCGTTGCACGTTGCTAGTTAGTTGCAATGTTGTAGCTATTAGCACGATAGCCATTCCTTTGCTGGGAGGGAGCTCCGCCATTCGGTTTGACAGAACTACGCTGTTACTCCTCACTCATCCGTAGTCCACCAGTAGCCAACCGCTAGCGAACGGAAACTACTCCCCGTCATAGCAGCTAGCTTGTCTTGCCGTTCTCGTAGCCTGGTAGCCCGACCGCTAGCTAGCTAGCAAGCTACCCGCTAGCGTCCTCCCGTCTTCTCCCTCAGTGCGAACCGTCTCCTTCCCGGCTGGAGGACCATGGCGATGAGACAGACTCCGCTGACCTGCTCTGGTCACACCCGGCCCGTGGTGGACCTGGCCTTCAGTGGGATCACTCCCTACGGCTACTTCCTCATCAGCGCCTGTAAAGGTGAGATCAATGGACTTCTGTTACCGTTACGCCAGTAAGGGTTAGCGAAGAAGGGTCCTAACGTTTAAGGTTCGCCCGTCGTAGCGAAGCATACACGCAGAGTGAGTGCTCCACACGTCCTGGGTGGTTCGTTAAACATTGTTGCTCTTCACTTGGTCATTTAACACCACATCCTGAAATAGAAATGTGCTCTTGGAATCGTTTTGCTTCCTGGTGGCTGCTCTCGCGGCGGGATTTGAGCCTATGTGCAAAGTTAACCTCTGTGTCCTCCCTGCGGTTCTTTTGTCAGATGGCAAACCCATGATGCGCCAGGGAGACACAGGAGACTGGATCGGAACGTTTCTGGGTCACAAAGGCGCTGTCTGGGGGGCCACTCTGAACACGGACGCCACCAAGGCAGCCACCGCCGCAGCGGACTTCACAGCGTGAGTGGACGGTCCAGTCCGGTATGGGGCTTACAAACTCCTGCCTAGCGTTGTGTCTAGAAGCAAGATGTGCCAACATCACATCCATACACGTAGACAGCCTTTCTATTGACCATAATTACATAATAATAATAATGATTTGAAGGACAAAGCAATGACTCTACAAAAGTGGAAATTAATTAAATAGACATTTTATATGTCAGTAAAATTATGTCAAAGATCAAATAACTGTTTGTTCCACTCTATTTAAATAGAGTGAAAATTGGAACATTGCATTGGACCAATTTATTTTTCTATTGGCAGGAACTTTGCAGTCGGAGCATTTAACTGAGTGTCAATTCTAAACAATACAACCAGCTTCCCTTTGATCGAAATCATCATAATAGGACTACACTCGTAGTCAAGATAATTGAGTGTCCATACTATTCTGAAGAGCAGCAGTCTACTATAGATGATGTACAACGCTGTGATTGGCATTTAGAAATCCAATCAATAAAGTTTCTGCGTGTGTCAGATGGCGGTAATCTTAGATCTAAACATTTATGACAAGTTAATTACATCGGAATGAGTTCAAATGTAATGAAATAATTTAATCTCACCTCCATTAAATCGTGGACACATTCACTCAGTCAGTAATAACAGAAAACCTGTTGGCCATTAAACTGTTTTAAACATGAATACAAATGCATACTGTGTGTGTGTGTGTGTACACGTACGTACGTACATACATGCATACACACACACACACACATATATATATATATATATATATATATATATATATATATATATATATATATATATATATATATATATATATATATATATATATGTATGCATATATATGAATGAATGACAAAGATCTGTACCATTGCAGTAAAGATGGCATGCTCCTGATCAGCAGGTTTTTCCTCATGAGAGCAGAAGTGAGTCTGAAACCAATGATCTGAAGGGAGAAGCGTATCAGTTATTTCACATGCTGCATCACTAACGGCGTTAAAACCTATTTTGCAACTGAATGTTTATCTCCAATGCTTAATTATTGTGCATCATTGGCACCAGCTCTGCATCTCACTAAGCAACACCCAACCATTGATCAGCAGTTGGGGCAATGGCAATCCTTCATTTATTAATTAACAAACATTTATTGAAGCCTCAAAAATCCTTGAGGTTCCCCTCATTTGCAATGATGATGAGATTCACACAGAATTAGGTGAAGAGGTGAAGTGTTCAGAGATAATCTTTTCAATTACCAGGGGTAGTGAGAGTGTCAATCTTGAGAATGCTGCAGATAATTCCATGTGTTTGGTGCACTAAAAACATTTGTATACAAGTCTATAATAAAACCACTCTACTTCTCTCTTCAGTAAACATGAGTTTATGTCTCAATTGCTATTTTCAAATTTTCTTCAATACAGCATGATGTTCATTTAGTAAAGTATGGTCGTTTAGAGTCAAACAGACCATAAAGCAGGGGATGCTTTAGGGCGGGGCTACGTTGTGATTGACAGGTTGACACGAGACGTATACTGCGTCTCTACGCCACTCCTCAGTCACATATGGTCACTTCAGGATGTGGGTGGCCAAATCAGCAAACTGGATGCTTCAAACCGGTCGTCCACAATCCAATGGCTGGCGTCACCATGACTGTCTACTCTTTATTTACAGTATTTGGTATAAACTTTTCAATTCAGTTTATTTTGTTTAGCCCAAAATGACAAATACAAATTTGCCTCTGAGGGCTTTACAATCTGTACACATACAACATCTCTGTCCTGGGACCTCACATCAGATCAGGAAAAACTCCCCCAAAAAATATTGAAATCCCTTTTACAGGTAAAAAAATAAGAGGGAAGAAACCTTCGGGAGAGCAACAGAGGAGGATCCCTCTCCCCGGATGGACAGAAGCAATAGATGTCATGTGTACAGAATCAACGTAACAGAGTTACAGCACATCCACTGGTGGTGGTGGCTGGAGGATCTGCTGGAGTAGCCTATAGCAGCATATCTAGGGGCTGGACCAGGGCTGACCTGAGCCAGCCCTAACTATAAGCACTATCAAAGAGAAAAGTCTTAAGTCTACTCTTAAATGAGGTGACTGTGTCTGCCCCCCGGACTGAAAGTGGAAGCTGGTTCCACAGAAAAGGAGCTTGATAACTGAAGGCTCTGGCCCCCATCCTACTTTTTAAGACTCTAGGAACCACAAGTAGCCCCGCATTCATTGAGCGCAGCTCTCTGGTGGGACAATATGGTGCTATAAGCTCCCTAAGATGTGATGGTGCATCACCAATTAAGGCTTTGTACGTCAGAAGAAGGACCTTAAATACAATTATCTGTCTTACAGGAAGCCAGTGGAGAGCAGCTAGTACAGGAGTAATGTGATCTCTCCTCCTAGTCCTCGTTAGTACACGAGCTGCAGCATTCTGGATCAACTGGAGAGACCTCAGAGATTTAGCAGAGCAGCCTGATAATACAGAGTTACAGTAATCCAGTCTTGAAGTAACAAACACGTGGATTAATGATTTGACCCAAGGGACTTGAAGGAGGACACGATATCAGAGCGAGTTTGGTAGGGCCCTGGACTCTAGTCCAGCTTAGATGTTATAGAGTAGTGGTGAATGTCCACTAAGAGATTTAGAGATGAAGAGATACAGGTGCCAGAAAGGACCAACCAACTTTTTCGTTCTGAAAACGACGATGACTGCCAGAGGGATCTCCGGTGAAGCATCTAAGGCCAGATTGATAAACTAGTCTCGGGGTTTGAGAGTGGAGGGATCACCCTGATCATGATACATCTTTTTTTATATTTTTGTCATCATTTGGATTCTGTTATTCGTTTTGGTTACTTGTTTTTTCTTCTGTCCTACTTTGTTTGCTTTTTTAAATCAATGAACACACTTACTTTCAAGCAACTTTATGTAAAGATGATTATTATTACTGGCGCTGCATAGACTGTCAATTAAAAGATGTGCTGTGTGCGTTTCAGAAAAGTGTGGGATGCAGTGAGCGGAGACGAGGTCCTCACACTGGCACACAAACACATTGTCAAGACTGTCACCTTTACTCAGGTCAGTGTAGTGAGTGGATATGGATGAGCTATACATAGCCTGTATGCATTTATGAGGATGTGATGGTTTTATTGAGATATTTCTGAAACTGCTTTTGTCTCCTAATATACTTCTTTCTCTCCTCTCAGGACAGCAACTGTCTGCTGACTGGAGGAAACGACAAGCTGCTTCGCATCTATGATCTCAGCAACCCTGAAGCAGGTAAGCAATGTGTCAAAGGGGAAACGTGCAAAGATGCACATGGGGACATGTAGGATTTTATTATTTGATTCTGCACTGTATGATGCATAAAACGCTGTTCTCCTCTGGAGACAGATCTCATTTCAAATCGCTGGCATGTTTTTTTTTAGCTCTGTGAATTATGAAAAAGGAGAATAAACAAAGTCAACTGTGACATTTCTGTTTTGTCCTGTTATGTAGTTGACTGCTGCATCTTTGTGTCCTTTAGCACCTCAGGAGATTGCAGGTCACACCTCAGCCATAAAAAAAGCATTGTGGTGTAACAACGACAAGCAGATCCTCTCTGCGGCCGACGACAAAACCATACGGTCGGTGAAGTGCTTTACCTTTGAGCGTCAACGTCCACTTCTTCTGTGTCAAACTGACTGTCCACTGTCTAACAAGCAGGGGTGGGGAAAACATCAGCATAGTATCGACATATTTTACGCGCCAATATTGTATTGTTGCACAATTTTTTTTATATAAACTAGGGATAACTGTGGTTATGTAAGTCATCCGTGCCAGTTTGTTTTGTGTGAGAAGTGTTGCTGTAAGCATTTCAGAGGCAACCAACTCACCAGCCTTATATCTGATTAAAAGTGCCACAAATCAGCAGTGTGTGAGCATTTGGGATATCAAATTAAATTACATTCATTTTGTATAGCTCAAAATTTTAAATTTGTTGGAGGACTTTACAATCTGTACACATACGACATCCCTGTCCCAGGACCTCACACCGAATCAGGAAAAACTTAAACGGGGAGAAAAAGGGAAGAAACCTTCAGGAGAGCAACAGAGGAGGATCCCTCTCCCCGGATGGACAGAAGCAATAGATGTCATGTGTACAGAATCAACCTAACAGAGTTGCAGCACATTCAATGGATATGACAGAAATGATTCATGTAATAAGTAGTAGGATGATGAAAAAGTTACAACTACCAAAAATAACAGCAACAGTAGATATGGTAGAATAATAATGATAATAAAAGCAGTAATGGTATTGGCAATACTAAAAACAATGCAACTAATGATAATAATAGCAGTTGGTGTGGGGCAGGACCAGGATCCACATAAAACCAGGACCAGGGTCCAGATAAAACCAGGACCAAGGTACAGATAAAACCAGGATCCATGTAAACCTGTGAGGAGAGAAAGCACAAAGACTCTGGGGAAGGAGCAAAGTTAGTTCAATCAGGAGGGACAGTGAGTGATTAGTAGTGAACATTTATTATGCCAGGTGATGCGTTCATGAGTTACACAGAATCTAATTGGCGCTTGAACTCAACGAGGAGATTTGAGATTGCGCTGTGTTTGCCCTGAGCGGCAGCAATCTATGGATCCCCCTCGAGGAGTCCAGACACTGGAGGCGGTGGCTGGAGTTGCTGGAGATGCCGATTGGGTGCTGAGTCTGAGGAGGCGGATGGTGCTGGGGAGGTGGAGGGTCGCATGAGACAACAGCAGGACGCCAGAGGCGGGGATACAGCACATTTAAAGGAAGCAGCAGCAGCAAGCTGATAGGCTTACACGAGGGTGTGGCTTTGCGCTATTGGCTGGAGGCGCCCAGCTGTTGAACGGCTGACAGAGTCTGACGCTCTTGACACTTCTGATGGAGACATCTGGTATAGAATGTGCGCTGCTGGTGACGGATGGTATGAGTGGGAGGCCTACGAGCCTGGCGTGAGGGGATGGTCTTCCTGTCTGAACTTATGCTAGAGCTTCATTAATGTGCAATGATTGTTAATAAAATTCCTACAGAAGGACCAGACAGGTGAACCGCAGATTACTGTAAGTAACGTAGTACGTTACTTACAGTACTAATGTACTACGTTAGTACCAGTAGTACTGTTACTGTTAGTAACGTACTACGCTAGTACTGTTGACATCAACACCTGGAGGCCACGGTCTGATGACACTTCAAGGAGTTTTTCCTGATAAGTGACAGGTAGCTTGCTTCTGTTTGCTTCGGACAAGAGAAATGGGTTTCTCACCCAATCCAGCTGTGCAGATTTATACTCCATGTCAGGAAAGTAGGAATGAAAATCTTTAATCAAGGTGGTCAAATGTCCCACTATGACCGACTTGACTGGAGCTCTGTCCACATCCTCACTAGAGAGAAACTCCTCCACCTGAGGAAAGCAGGTGAAATCCCCCTCTGCAGAGGCCCTTCTCCACAGCTCTGCTTTCTTCAGGAAGCCACCCACCTTGTCATACAGGTTTAGAATGGCGGTCTCCTTGCCCTGCAGAGACACATTCAGTTCGTTCAGTAAATCCCATTGAAACATATTCTTCTGAAGACTGACGGAATTTTGCCGTCTCTGGTTTGGCCTTCTTTGGCACTCCGTGTTTTCAGCAGCATTGCTGCTACGCTGCAACCACGTCTCCATTGTTTGAGTTTTCAAGGTGGCAGGGATTGACAGGTGGCGTGTACCAGGTTGGGTCAAACCATCCTGGTATGGCGGAGACGCTGGGTTTTAGGATAATTAAATTGAATTTTTTGAATATTGATTAAATTACTATTTTTGAATGGATGCTAAGTACCTGGAGGGCCTTTACGTGCCCCTATTTATTTGTGTGTGTGTGTGTGTGTGTGTGTGTGTGTGTGTGTGTGTGTGTGTGTGTGTGTGTGTGTGTGTGTGTGTGTGTGTGTGTGTGTGTGTGTGTGTGTGTGTGTGTGTGTGTGTGTGTGTGTGTGTGTGTGTGTGTGTGTGTGTGTGTGTGTGTGTGTGTGTGTGTGTGTGTGTGTGTGTGTGTGTGTGTAGGCTGTGGGACAGGAGCTCCATGGAGCAGGTGAATACGCTGACGTTCGACACGTCGGTGAGCAGTATGGAGTACGTGCCTGATGGAGAGATTCTTGTGATCACATATGGCAGGACCGTGGCTTTCTACAATGCTCTGAGGTAAGACCACCGCACACGTCCTGGAAACTCCCAACATGTACACACTTTTCTCATTTGTTGTGTCAATAGGGATTCTGTCTGCAAACAAAAAAGAAAGTTACCACACTTCCTCATGACCAGCTATGAAATAGATGCTGAGGGAGAAAAAAAAATGGGATGGCTCTCGGATATTTACTGAGAAATGGGTGTGAGCCCTGCGAGAGTGAGCAGCATCATCATGGGAGACACTCGTTTGGAGACATTTAGGACTCAGTGAAGCCTCTTTCCCACTGGACACACAGACCATTAACACCCACTAAAAGCTGGCTTTTGTCTTCAGTGGGAGAGGTTTCAGTCGGCATTCATTCTGGGACCAATGACCCAGTACACGTCCAAGGTATTTAATGGGTGCTGCTCCGTCAGCAGTGATGGAGACATGACAGCTGGGTCGGCAAACTCATTTTGGCCCCGTTTCCGTGGCGATGCTTGTGGAGGTGAAAATATATATAAAATCAACTCCAGAAATGTTAAATATTATTCAAATGCATTAGGGAACAAAAAATATATAATCAACATGCTCCACAAGACTGCAGTCAGACAACAGTCATTTTCCTCCAACAATGACCAACTCTGGTTTGACAGATCGAAATAGAGACAAAGTAAAGAAGTAACCCCGGAACACGTTCACTGTTTACCAGCTCTGCTACCGTGACGTGGAACTTGACGCAGGACAAAAGAACAGAAAGGCCGGCGCACCAGCACGGCAAACTCTCAATGGGAAAGGAGTCGATTGGCTATTTGTAGTTGATTTTACAAACCTGAATAAACATGCTATTTGTTTGTGGGGAGCATTATGGAGAAGGATGAGTTTGAACTTGATGAAATGTATTCACAGTTGCATAGTAAGACTGCTTTGACGCAGACATGGCATGAAATGAGCAGAGCAGTAGAATGATTTTTACTGTATTCCAGCCTGGACCTCATCAAGACGGTGGAGGCCCCGGCTCCCATCAACTCAGCCTCCCTCCACCCAGAGAAAGACTTCTTTGTTGCCGGTGGAGAGGACTTCAAGCTCTACAAATTTGACTACAGCACTAAGGAAGAGCTGGGTGAGAGAAGCCTTTTCCTCTAGATCACGGTCTCTGGGCCATTTTAGAGACATTTTACTCCTGTTAGGCTACAGGTAATGTAAAGAATCCAGTTTGAAAGGTCGAAGGTCGTGTTTGTCCATTATTTGAAAAATACTTGATCAAAAGCCAGATTGTTAAAAAGTTTTACTATTGATTCTTTGACTGAAAAATGTCAAATCTATTTTCTTTTTGGGATAGGACTTGTAAGAACAAGATGTCTAAATGTTGAGTGGTTTCCTGCCATAGCAGCTGGGAGAAACCACAACAACCACCTCATGCCCCTCCATGTCCCTCCTGTCTGTAGAGTCCTATAAGGGTCACTTCGGTCCAGTGCACTGTGTTCGCTTCAGTCCAGACGGTGAGCTGTATGCCAGCGGCTCTGAGGACGGCACGCTCCGTCTGTGGCAGACGGCTGTGGGGAAAACCTACGGCCTGTGGAAGTGTGTCCTTCCTGGTAACAACTTTAGCCACTCACTTCTGAAGTCATATCTAGAACAAGCTATCTGGCATAGACATGGATATTGCAATATCCAATGATCCCTCTCAGTTTTCCTCTTTTCTTGCCTTACTCCTCAGAGGACCTGGGGGCAGAGAACTCTGAGCAGTTGTACACTACGACCCCTGAGATCAAAGCATGAGGAGAAAGCTGTGCTGATTGAAAATAGGATGAGAAGAGAAAAGAACGACGGAAAGGAAACCAGCGGAGGGGTGTTCCAGCGTTCTATCTGGCCCCAGCAAGGAGCAGAGTCCAGACCATCTCCATCCACCAGGAACTGATGTGGATGTATTATGACTGCCCTGTCTGTCATAGACTAACCCGTCGCACACCTACACAGACGCACACACAAGCATACCGGCGCCCACTGATTTTAGGCAGTAATATGGACAGTATGAGCTACAGAGTAAAGCAGTAGAGCTGTGAGTGTCTGCTCATGGCTGCCTGCTTTCTCTCTGATTAGCTCAGTTCTGTTTTTCTGCTTCAACTTGTTTTAACTTCCCATAAGCCTTAAACCAACCCATCAATCAGCTGTTGCTAAGATCGGTTTGGGTTTCAAAATTAAGATATTTAAAGAGCTGGATCAAGGCTTTTTTTCAGTTCATAGTTACAAGAATACTATAGGTAGTTGCACAGTTTGTGCTAAAGTAAGGCGCTTTCATTTCCTCAAAAAACATTGCTTTGGGTATCCGCTGCTTTTGTAATGTGACTGGTTGAGTCTATGAAGTAAGTGTTCAAATTAAAGAAAATATTGTTTTGTGACAAAGCAGAAAGGGAAGAAATGCTGCTGGGTTTTTTTTCTCCATTTTGGTTTCTGTCCAGTGATGAAATAAACAAAACGCATTACTGGTTATTTGTAAAAGTAATGCACAAGTAAAGACACAACTGGGTTTGGTGTTTTTATTACTTAATGTTGATAGTACTAAATGTGGATGAATAGGGTCACGTGGAAGCTACATTTAAAGTGATAACGCCATAATAAACATACTGTCGTGCTATGATTTTTCCTCTGGGGTTTTATACTGTACATCCAGAAAGCGCTATACATTGTTCTATTAAAACAGGGGAATTGAACCGTGAACAACTCGTGACGTGCGCTTCATTTTCAATATTTGCGTGTTTGTCCCACCAATAACGAAGCTCTTTCTGACAGCATCTGACCAATAGCAGCCCGAGTCCACAGGCAGTCACTTCCGGCCTCCGGTGGTCCCCATGAGTAGCTGCAGTCCGGTGCAGATATCAGCCGAATCAGCCACTCTGCAAGGAATGCGTGTGAAACAAGAGAACGAGAACAACGACCACGAGTCATTCATTTGATTTTCCTTTGTCCGACATCCCATCTAGCCTGAGCTCAAATTAGTTTGACGAAGTAACTCCAGCGAGAGGCGCTAGTCCGCCGCTCTTCTCAGACAACCCTCCGTTCCGTTAATCCCACTTTCCCCTCGGTTAGCTAGCGCAAACTTTACAGGCGACGGTGACTCTTCCCGCCTCTCGCGCGCCGACATGTCGGAGTATCTGGACGACCCGTCTGTGCTCACCAAGGAGAAGCTGAAGAGCGAGCTGCTGGCCCACAGCGTGGAGCTTCCGAGCGGCAACCCGACCAAGGACGTGTATGTGCAGCTGTATCTGAAGAACCTGACCGCTCACAACGAGAAGCACGCCGCGGCGCTGGATGTGTTCTCCAGCGACGAGGACCTGCCGCCGCCCGTCGTCTTCAGCAGAAGTCGCTCTTCCGGCAGAGTGAGTCTTTGAAGCGTGTGTCTGGACTAACGTTACAGCACGCAGCAGCAGGCTGGGCCACGGTTCTTGACTCTAAAGTAGGCAATTAGTTTCCTTCAACGTTACAATGTTACGGTAACTTTACACAAATCTGTGTTCTCAGTATTGTCAATGGTCTAACAGTCCAGAGGATAACTGCACCTCGGAAGTTAGCAGATGCTTTAAACTCTTTGACCAGCACGCAGTCAACTTTACCTAGTCCACAGTTCGGTCAGTATAACATTTACATGTGCTTTGACCACAGACCCGTCGTCCATAGGCTTGATTGTCCCGGGTCCCCACCCTAAATAAGTCAGTGTGCTTGCTAAATCACGGCCGTGGATGGAAGCACACTTCACGACCACAAACTAAAACAAGGGCTTTCTGTTAAAGTATTAATGTCCAGAAGTGTATTGTACATACCTGCCTGTTTGATTTGTGTCCTATCGTTTCAAATTGTCCGGAGGGATTTACATGTGTACTGAAGAACTTCAGGAACAGCGTGTGTTATTTCAGTGTTTGTTTTTTATGATCAAGAAATGACAGTGGGTCATTGTACTGTTCTTGTACTGACAAATTTCAGTGTCTATAGCGCAAAGAATCAAGTTGTCATGAAATATTTGAGAACTTTGTTTTTGGTAATACTAGTTGCACCTCCTGCCCAGTCCTATATAGAGGTTAATTCATATTTATTGTTATGGAATATTTAGCTCTATTACCTATTTAACACAAGCGGTCAGTGTATACTGTACACTGTATACTCATCACTCACCACTACACCTTTAATAGTTTGGGACGTGTGTTTGGATAACAGCTATCATAACTACCGCCACGCACTGCTGAGTACTTGGTTAAGCCCATTGTGGTTTGTATTCATTCAGTCACACAGGAGTGGCCAATGCAGACACACCTGGTGGTGAGTACACCTTTCTAGTTTCTCTGTTTACTTATTCTTTTCATGCATATTATACTTCAGTTTTCATGCAATCTGAATGCTCCCCCCTCTTGGCAGTGCTGCAAATTCCTTTTTGACTACAAGTTGAAATAGAGCTGTCACCACACTGGAGGGATGAAAGCACAGTGTGTGTGTTACGCTTCCGTTTGTGCAGCAGGATGGGTCTAGCCGTCCTAAAACCTTCTCTCACCACTCCTGCACCATAATGTACTTATCTCTGTTCACATGTATACATGGTTTCCCCTGGAAATGGTTCAACAGGGGCAGTAATTTAAGCTGATCATGATGAATGAGGTTATTGATTTTCCACTTCCTGTGTGTGGGAGGCTTTCTGCTAATACTCATTTTGAGATGACAACAGGTGAACACACTGTCTGAAGTTATGGTTTTGTGATCGACACAGATGGAGCGGAGTATGATTGCTGTGTAAAATCGACGGTTCTCTGGACTGTTATGTTACTGCGCGTGGCCTCTTCATTGAGGAAATACTTTCAGGAATGTGTGTGGAAAGACACGGCACATGTGCAATTAGTTTGTCCTCGGTCTTCTCTGGTACCAATGCAGTCTCACGGCGTTGATGTTTATCTCGTGAAACCCGATGTGTCTGAGTGATTACTGCCTGCAGCTGCAGGTCAAAAATGAATTCCTGACATTTTTACTGACATGAGACTTTGATATGATACGTTGGTGAGATTCAGGAGACTTGGCCGCCAAGTTTGAAGAATGTGTGTCAGCAATGAAGCAGACAGTTGTGGTTCATCTTAGCAGAGTAAACTGTGGCTGAGCCCAGCAGTCCGTTAACCTTAGGTCCTGGCATGTCTCACCCTCCACTACTCCATGCAGGCCGTAGTGAGGAGTTGTGAGGGAAAGGGTGAGCACATTCGTAGTGAGCTCAGACTTTAGTTATGCCTTTAAAGGCTGGGTGTGGTCTTTAGAGGAGGAGTCACAGAGGCCTTGTTCCCTCCTCTTCTCCCGCTCTCTTCAGCTCACGCTGCTGTTATGACATAGCCTGGCTCCCATCCAGACCAAACCCTGCCGAGGGCCCACTGAGTGAGACATCCTCCCTCTGTGTTTACGGCTGTTGTGAACCTTGCAGCATGCAAGCTGATCGTATCATCTTTGCATTCCGCAATTTCCCTGGATTAGTGGCCAGCTGAATGGCTAGTAGATTGGCTTTAGGTCCAGATGTTGATTTCGAGCTGGTGGTCACTTTGAGAGTGGATCTTTAGTGGTCAGACAAAGAAGCACAAGAAGCTGCCCCACTCTGATCAGCTCAGTTGATGTATTGCAGAATTGGATGATGAAAGAAAATGCAATGAACAATAAAACACGGTGGATGAATTAATGAAAGTCTAGGTTTTCTTTACCAAAACATTTGGGACTCAGCTCCTACACGTATATGCGCGCGTGCAGAGAGTCATGTGGAAGAGGCCCCTCTGAGATGGCTGGCATAGTTCACACTACGCAATGTTCAAAGTTGTCAGACGGCTCTCATGATCTCTACAGAGCTGGCTGCCATGGATGGTGTTTAAGACGCTGTGGTTGTTACACAGATCCTTTCACCAGAAGGATTCCTCGGTCTGTCTGGTCTCCAGACTGTTTGGGCACCAACATGCCTGTGAGAAGGGACACCGGCGTAGTCCTGCTTGTTGATGTTGTCGTTGACACGTGTTCACTTAAATGTTTTCTCTTTGTAGCCTATCGGTGTCCGTGTTCTGTCTTTTGTTCATGCAAACACACAACAGCCTAGCTACAGCACACCACTCACACAGGAAGGCTCCAGGCGCGCGACCCCTCCCATGACAGATCACATATGTAGCATTTAGCTAGATACAGTCAGGGGCACAATGTTTCTTTTTGATTTGAAATGACCCAGTCAATATGTGGTTGAAGGGTAGACTTTCAGCTTTAATATAGTGGATATAACTCAAATATCACATTGACCTTTGAGGAATTACAACTATTTTTACACGGCCCCCCACATTTTCACAGGCTCAAAAGTAATTGGACAATTGTCTTACAAATGGTTTGATGGCCAGGTGTGGCCTGTTGCCTCTTTATTTCATGACAAACTAAGATGATTCAATATGTTGAGTTTGCATTTGCTAGCTGGTCCAGGGAACTCTCAGCATGAGGACCAAAGAGGTGCCTATGCAAATGAAGGAGGCCTTTAAAAGGCTGATACACTAGACAAAAGGTATCAGGCAGATGGCAGAAACTAATGTATTTTGTTGTCTCTTATGCCCTCTGTCTGTCCCAGGTGCAGTACAGATTTCATCCATAGCTATGCATTGTTCTTCCCAACCATGTGTAGTTGAAATGATCTTGTCTGAGGTTTTCATAAGCTAATCATTCAGTGACCTCAGCTGGAATCAGCAACAAGCAGCGGTACAGTGCTGGTCCATATAGACCGGATCAGGAAGTTGTCAGAGGAGGCCGCATTCTGAAGGAAATGAAGACTGAACAGGACATTCTTCAGTCGGCCCACAGTGCTGCCGGATGGGTTTGTGGATTGACATGGAGACTGTAGTAAGGAGACGCCAACTATCGGCTTATTTAAGGCCTTTTTTTTTTTTTAATTGTTGAGAAACATAAAATATTCAACCTTTTTGTTTCCTTATAATGCATGTAATACTTGCCTTTCTTTACAGGGCTCCTACAAAGGTAATAAGTTAGTCCCTGATGTGAGCTATGAGTTTCTAGTTGAGTACAATACCTCCCGGTCATTGTGGAGGCTGGGTTACTGTGTTCTGCTAGTCCCATTCCTGCCTCTTTCAGTACATTTTATTCCTACACCCTCTGGTGTTTCAGAAACAAATGCAACAAACAGCGCATTGAGCAGAAAGGCCTTGGTGCATGCTCAGAGCTTGCACGTCATCTGTTGAGGCTCACGTTATAGTGAGAGTAGAAACTAAGCTTAATCGTTCACTTGCATGGTGCGTTCAAGCTCTACGCAGTAAAACATAGGTATTTGGCTATGTTTTCAAATGTAATCTTGTAAAATTTATTTTTATTTTTGGAGAGAACATAAATAAATCCAGTTCAATATAAAATAGATATTACTGATGAATTGTGTATTTTCTACAAATAACTATAGATGGCAATACCAAAGTGAAAAGATAACTTGGAGAGGGTTTGACTAATACTGACTTTGGGAGCGTTGACATTCTACCATGCAGTTTCCATACCAGTGTTCTACCCCTTCAAAAGCATCTACGTTGACATTTCATGAAAACCCAAGATACTGTGATGTCCTTTTTAGGAATACTTTTAGAATACTCATTTGAATTTGGTATTGTCTCAAGCCTCATTGAGTGTTTGAGCAGCGGTGAGATCCGTGAAGAACCTGACAACAGCTGCTATTTGGTCCACATGTTGAGTGGTAACACTTAGGGTTGACCCTCAGTACAGAATGAGCGGAAACTCAATTGAAGAGTTTAGTTACTGTCATGAAGCTTTGATTCTTTGATTACACATGGTCATTAGTAAGCTGAAGCATTACTGCATAGTATGTTAATTACTCAGACGGAAGGCTATAGTTTCAGTTTGGGCAACCAAAAGCTGCACTCCTTGAGAATGTTAGCGTTGCGCTCTGTGTATACTGTGTTTCCTCAGACACGGCCTTCATTTCCTGCTGGCTGGTGTGTGAGCCAGCCTGCATGTTGTTTACTATCCTGACTCCTGCAGCGTCTGACTAGAAAGTGCCGCCTCCCCCTCCACTTCATACTAGGAAATTAAAGGAAAGTCCTGGAGTTCAAATTTCTCTTCCACATCATGCGTTTGTGTGATAAAGCTCATGAATACACATGGCACACATGCCTCCACTTATGTTTAGAGCTCATAATGCAAAGTGGGAAACGCTCTGCTATTTGCTCTCCTCAGCAAACTAAAGGCACAAGGGGTGCAGTGGGACAGTCTATTTGGGCTGGGAACTGTCCCTCCTAATGCTTAGAAAAGGAGCCACCCCATCATTCTACATCTCAAAGACCAAATGCTGTAGAGATGTACAGAGATTTGCCTCTGGACTTATTCAGGGCGAGAGAAAAGGTAATTTGTTGTGAAGCTGTGGGCTTTAAAAAATTGTCACTTGAGCACTGTCACCGTGGCAGGCAGAACGCAAGCGGCTCCCCCCAGAAATGACTCTGCTGCTCACTCTCCATCATTATTTGATGATTACATTACCAACTTTTTAGAACACAGTGTCATCACTGACCGGGCTGCCCTGTTATCCTCTTCCTGCAGAAAGCCACAAGGAAAACGGACAAGGTTCGCCCCGACGAGATGGATGTCACCATGCTGACCGACGAGGGCCTGAAGGACGAGCTGATCAAGCACGGGGTCGATGTGGGGCCCATTTTGGGTGAGTGCTCACATTAGCAGGGGGATATGAGCCCCACACACACACACACACACACACACACACACACACAGGGATTTGGTGTCGGTGGCTTTGACATGTTTACAGTTTGTTTATTGGCGCTGTATTAGCAGTGAAGGGTCTGCAAACACCTGTTGACCGGTCAAGACCTCAGGTGCAGGTTAAATGAACGTTTCTCTCTGCTCGTCCCCTCAGCAACCACCCGGAAGCAGTATGAGAAGAAACTGCAGAGGATGCTGGACGACGGTCCGGTCCAGCCGCCAAAGCTGCTGCCCTCAGAGATCCAAGTGACCCACAACGGCAACTCAGAGTCCGACCTGTACAGTGACAAGGAGGACGGTAAGGCAGCGCTAGCCACGCCCCCTGATCATATGCCAGACCCCATGAAAATGTATAACGATAATAGGCCCTGTATGATCCTGGAAACCCTGGACCTTGTAATCTGTCATAGCAGCCCGGCCCAAGTCCTACAGAGCAACATGTTTTTGTAATCAATGTTGCTGTGAAATATGATGTAATACCACAATGGAATATTGTATATGGAAAGTTATTACATTACATTATTACATTTCATTTAGCCGACGCTTTTATCCAAAGCGACTTACAATAAGTGCATTCCACGGTTACAAACAAGAATCAGAACAACAAGAATCAAGAAGGTGCAATTTCATCAATAAAGTTCAACTACAAAGTGCTATCAGTAAGAGCCATTTCAGTGCTACTTAGTGCTACATCCTTTATTCAAGGTATAGTCGGAAAAGATGTGTTTTTAGTTTGCGACGGAAGATGTAGAGACTTTCTGCTGTTCTGATGTCACTGGGGAGCTCATTCCACCATCGAGGAGCCAGGACAGAGAACAGTCGAGACTTTGTTGAGTGTTTAGCTCGCAGTGACGGAGCTACAAGGCGATTGGCGGAAGCCGAGCGGAGCGCACAAGCTGGGGTGTATGGTATGGTGTATGGTTCGTAGCACAGTACCAATGTTTTGAATCGAATGCGGGCGGCCACCGGTAACCAGTGAAGGTCGCGGAGGAGCAGAGTAGTGTGGGTGAATTTCGGGAGATTAAAGACCAGTCGAGCTGCTGCATTCTGGATGAGCTGCAAAGGTCGGATGGCACCAGCAGGTAGACCCGCCAGGAGGGAGTTACAGTCTAGACGCGAGATGACCAGAGCCTGGACGAGAGCCGCCTTCTGGGTGAGAAGGGGACGTATTCTCCTGATGTTGTGCAGCATGAATCTGCAGGAACGAGTTGTTGCGGTAATGTTGGCAGTCAGGGAGAGTTGACTGTCAACAGTTATCTAGGCAGCATAGCAGTGATCTTTCATGTTGTTGCCGTCTCATAAACGTTTGTGTTCACATTGACAACCACTCTCCAGAGCAAATGGTACATTTATACATTAAAGAGCTAACTTTGGGTTAAATCCTGACTGCAGAAGATACGGTCCCAAATATTACCAATCACTGCCTTTTATGTTGAGGACCAAACAGAGGAGGACATAAATTAATGTTCTTCATGAATTACCTTTGTCCCTCAACTAACAGCGTGTGACTAAACTGTGCTTTTTCAGAAGTGACAGCAGAACCAGAACATGTGGTAGAACCTGAACCAGTTCCAGTGGTGGAGAGACCGGTGAGGAGTAGAGGGAAGACGCCCATCACCACCCGCAGCAGTCAGCACCGCACGGTAAGGAGCGTCTAGTCGGCATGTTTGCCAACAACAAACCTGAACAAGAGACCAGCTGTTTGTTTCCTGATCAGATGTCTCTTTGTTTGTTTTTCTTCCAAATATTCAAGAATGAGTTATGTCCCAATGCTACACAGGGCTGATCAAAGAAATGCAGTTGTACTCAGTTTGCTTCAGAAGAAAAAGACGCCAAAAAGAAACGGGGGAGCACTTTCCCCTGTTGGGAGGGTTCTGTAAAATGGTGATCAGTGCTGACTGGGGCTGCAGCTAACCACTGTTTTCATTGTCAAAGAATCTTTCCATTATTTTCTCCATTCATCGATTAGTTGTCGGGTCTATAAAATGTCAGGAACTGGGGGGGAAAGAGTTTCCCAAAGCCCAAGATGAAGTCCTCAAATTGTTTTGTCCATAACTCAAAGACATTCAGTTTACCGTCATAGAGGAAAGAAACCAGAGCATATCTACATTTAAGAAGCTGGAAACCGATTTGTTCAGATTATCAAAACATTTGGCGACTCATTTGATAGTTGACAACTAATCAGTGCATGGTGGCCGCTTGAGTATGAGTTGAACAGTTGGATTTGATATTCCAATATGTCGTCTGGTTACTTGAGCCAAAATGTCGATGAGACGATGCATCACACGACCACAGCCCCTCACCGTCTGACTACTGACTGTGAGGAGGCAAGCAGTCTGAGCCAACAGATTATGTTTAGATATGAAATGCATTGGTTGTGTTGGATTACGTTACTATTCTTGATAGTACTACCGGCTCATGCTCATCCACTCCAGGGATTTTTAGTTGTTCGTCATACATGTGCTGGATAATTATTATAGTTAACTTGGAAGACAAACGATTACTAGGCTTTCAGAGCCATAGACTCTAGTGACAGAAACATGTTTAGACTGTCATAATAGTATTTGTAATTGACGCATGTTATTTGTATACATTTTTTCACCATGGAGCTGCTGAACACGCTCATGAAGGCCTGTGATTGATTACAGAACACAGACGCCTGAAGAGGTCTGGTGCTTGTGTTGTTCTGCCTGAAGCTCGGCTGCAGACGCAAAACACTACACTCACAATATGGGAAGCATGTGTAGTTGTGATTCACATGCATTAATGACATGGCCTACAGTTTGACAAAATAAAAGGAAATTAGATCAAATGTTCAAGATTTATCAACTCATCGCTAAAATAGTCGATGGATTAATCAAAAGAAAATAAGTTGTTAATATTACACAGTAATACAATGATATCGTTGAAAAGTGGACTGTGCCGTTTAAATTGACCAGATGAGTCTGTTGTGGATTACCACACGTTTGGAAGGGTGATATAATAGTTATATTCTATGATCTATACTGAAGCAGGGAGGCTGATTCTGAGGACCCTCTGTTTGTCATGAGGGGTGTTGCTCAGTGTGAGTGTAGCTCCAGTGTATCCAAGCTGCATTTCAGACTCCAAGCACATGATGTGGATTAGCTGCTGTGCACATGCTGGATGCTTCAGACTGCTTCACACACGGACTCTTCTCTTCAGGGCTTCAGTCTTGTATGATGCCAGTCCCTTATCTATTCTCTCCTCCTCTTACTCTCTGTCCATGTTATTGTGACCCTAAAACCTTTCCCCCCTCTATTTCATTTTGTAGCAGCAGTCTGAAGAGTTACTGTCTCTGCTGGGAACTCAGTGTGAACTCCTCTCCTCTGAGGGTGGAAGTGAGCAGTGTTGGCTGTGACTGTGAACATGCACCTGTCAACGGACAATGAGCTGGAGGTGTATTATATCAATGGCATTCTAATGAATAGAGGTAAACATGTGGAGTTCCCCTCCTGCTGGGCTGATGCTCCGACTATAATGGAGAGCAAAGCTCCAGACAAACCGCCGTCCTGGAACTATCCCAAATGCTTCAGTCCTTAAACCGTTTAGTACGTTCTCACTACAATACGTCCGCCACAACCTCTTTAATCACACCTGGGCTGGAGGCTTGGTTTTCACAAAGTCAAACTAATGGTCACACCTTGATGGATGCTGAGATCTGCACTTTGTTGGACGCATACTGAGGCGTAAACCAGCTTTGACGCTATTGTTGAATCTAAAATCCACTTATTGGAATCCTAAAAGAAGTTGTGTGCTTGTGATTTAAAACCTCTAGCTCAAAGTGGGAGATTTGGGATTGAGTCTTCCCAAACCCGCCCAGGATTCATGTCAGCAGCCAGCCGCTCTGCTCAACACTGCTCTGTTAGAGGTGAGCCTTTTTCTATTTGCCATTGGTCTCCACCAAATACATTGACACTAAACCCACATTGTCTTTAGTCACGGCTAATCACTGAATGATGAACCTGGTGATGAATTGTGGGGAATGGTGTACTGTTGGATGGGAACAAGGCTGTGTGAGGTGTCTGCACAGTTCACACACACTGCCCTAATTAAAGGCAAAGTCGTGCTTTAGTGTTGCTCCTCCCTTCATCAGCCACGCAGCCAGTCGTCCGTCAGTCAGTGGCACAAACGCACTTACATTTCTACTAGGGATGCAGCGATACCACTTTTTTACAAACCGATACGAGTATTTTTATTTGTGTACTTGCCGATACAGAGTACCGATACCGATACTTCTTAGATTTGGTCTCCATGAAAGTGCAATTAATTTGGAGGCAGATTTTACTTTATCCTCTGCAGATTATGTCAAGCCTATAGTACAAAATTAACAGAAGGCTATCCCAAGCTTTAAACTTCTTGTGGAAGTCCCTCTAATGTCGGACCATAAAACGCCCCGTGTCCGGGTTCATAATATCATCCGTAGCCGCACAACAGCGTCTGAATGAGGCCGCTGCCAGCGCTACTTCTGGTGGATCAGCAACAGTTTGATTCAAACCGGCAGGACGGCGGTGATGATGCGCAGAGCTTCTCAATTATAGATATATTAAATATGGAAAATTTCAACTCTCGCGTCTAACGTGCCGCCCGGCGTAAATTTGCGTCTGTCGCAACCACACGCGTCTGTGCATAGACTTTACATGTAATCTGGTCGCGCGAAACATTTGCGTCGCGTTCGGTGTAAACGCACCATTACTCTACACACCGAGCCGCAAGAGAGCAACGAAAGAGCCGCATGCGGCTCTGGAGCCACGGGTTGCTTCTCCACAAAGCGCGACCAGTTTGTTGTAGTGAAATACTGTTGAGTGGTATCGGTTCTTGGTATCGGCAATTGAATACAAGTACGAGTATTTTAACGCAGTATCGGCCCGATATCGGTATCGGTGCATCCCTAATTTCTACTACATTAGAATAAAATATGCCCACACGTGGGAAGAATAATGGTGATTGGATGTCTTCATAGAAGTTCACTGATGTGGTCTGGGCTTCAAGTATCTAAATGTGTAGGAGGAAAACCGTGTGGCCAGCGTACACAGCTGCTTTTATTCAAAATGAAGAGCAGACATGGACGACTGAAGAGTGGCTGGTGGAGGGATTCAGCCCCAATTCTGATTCTTTGTGCTTGTGTTGGTGTCTCAGGAACCTGAGACGAGGACTGAATCTTTAAGACCAGCTTGGGTGCGTAGAAGTGAATTTCTATCACAATGGAATTCATCACTGAAACTATTTAGCTAGTTGGTATAATAACGAGCTCCTCCTTTTCCCTTCATTGTTGTCCACATCTGAACACATGTATCTAATAAACCAGTCTTGTGTTCTTCAGGCGGGCTCTTTGACTTTTACTATACCGAGTCCACGTCCAGCTGCCAAGCCATCCAGGCCTTCCTCCCCTGTGGCTCAAATCACCAAAGTCAGCCCGGTCTCCTTTAGCCCCTTGTGTAACAACTCGCCCATTAAAAGCCAAGAGTACCAGTTTGGATCGAAGGCCAGCGGTGTCTCTGTAGCACGGGTAACACTGCATTTCCTCTCCTCCTTTCACTGACACTGGTATCTGATTGGTGCACCGTGTGTGGCTAGCTCATGGTATGGGGTATAGGGTGGTTCAGATGTGTGGCCGCTGAATGTTGGCTGGGTAACCGACACAGCAGGATTGTCCCTCCAGATGTCCCGCTGTATTAAAAAGGAGGCTCAGCTGCTTGTCCTCTGACCAAGGGTGCTGGACAGGTAGCCTGCTGTGCTGCGGTTCCCCTGCATGGCACTCTACGGCTCCTCTCCACTAGCAAGAACATGTGGCCAGTACCTGGTGCTCTTTTTGGTACCGAGCTGAGACGCTACTAGAAAGTGGACTCGCACACTGCAGACCACTGATTGGTCCCAGTGAATGCTCAGCCGCGGTACAATGGACATCCTGCACAAGCTCACCATTTAAAAGAATGGCAGCTCTCAACACCACACAATCACGTCTACAAAGTGCAGTCGTTGGCAATCAGGTGAGAATCCCATCTACATCGGTGCCATTTAATAAACAGAGAAAAGGAGCTGGTGGCTAAAGTGAGTGGAGTCGGACCATGCAGAAGAAACCAGGCCTTAGACCAGGGGTGGGCAAACTTTTTGGCTCAGGGGCCACATTGACTTTTAAAATTTGACAGACGGGCCGGGCCAGTATCAGATGGATAGAGAGTGTTTGTGTGAACCAATATAAATTATAAGTAAAAGCCAATAACTAAAAAGTAAAGAGAACTTACATTACTTACTAACGAATATAACTTAAATGACTCAGCTTTTTTGTTTAACTTGCAGGCTAAGTCTTCGTTACATTACATTTCATTTAGCTGACGCTTTTATCCAAAGAGACTTACATGATATACAGTAGACCGTAGACACAGCAACGGTGAGCAATGAGGAGTAAGTGTCTTGCTCAAGGACACAACGACATGGACTGGCTGAGCCGGGGTTTGAACCACCGACCCTCTGATTGAAAGACTGACTTGCTAACCACTGAGCCACAGTCGCCCGTCGCTTCGTCAATTAGTTCTACACGCCGAGTCACTGTCCTGCATGATAAACTAAATTTTTGGAATTTGTTTTTGCTCTCTGGACACAAGAGACCTGCTGTCTCTACCATGCATTCTTTCAAAAACTCCCCTTCAGAGAAAGGCTTGCTGGCTTTTGCTAATTTAAATGCTAGCAAATAACTTGCCTTGGTGCTTGATTCTTGACTAGCAGTTTGTCTAAAAAAAGTCCCCTGTTGCAGAAGGGCTCAATGCAGGAAGCTGGCAGGAGGCTGGCAGGCAGAACCCTATATGTCACATGAGTCCTGTGGGTCTGATGTGCGTTCGTTATGCCGTATAAAACGGACCATGTCTCCGTGGCGCGCTGGCCTGTGGGGGAGGGGTGGAGGTGAGCAGACAGCAGCAGCTGGACTCGCAGCCTGATGCGCTGCAGAAAGCACGGCACGTAAAGACCGCTGTAACGCTTCTCTGTTCCCGACTTGAGTTAAGAAACATCGATGCTGGTCTTTTGCCGTCATCGTGCTTCGGGAAACTCAAGTCGGGAACGGAGAAGCGTTACAGCGGTCTTTACTATAATTTATAATTCATAATACTCGGCGGGCCGGATCAAAACGCCCATCGGGCCGTAGTTTGCCCACCCTTGCCTTAGACTGTGGGCCTGTTCCATTCACACGGTGTTGACTGTCATGCAGGCTGCCCTCTGCTGGTCCAAACTCATTCTACAGCTGAGTGTAGTCCTCATGCTCTCCATGCTGGTTTTCTTTTAGGTGGAGAAGATTGCAGCCAGCGATCAAACCCAGAAAGAGGAGGAGAAGGACGTTCTGAAGGAGCTGTTCCCCAATGACATCAATAGTCCAACAGGAATCACGTAAGGAACCAACAATGTTGTCTAAAAATTAGCTATAGAGGACTGGCACTGCATTTAAAATTGAGACCGCTTCACAAAGAATTGATAGATATGACCAGTTAAAATTACAGCCACTATATTTAGTTGCCATAAAGTTAGGACAACATCATTATTTACAACAAGGTCCAAATCAAAGCGGCACAGGTTTTTCTGACCTCCATTTCTCTGAATGCAACCAGAAGCATGCTTTCATTTGGAAACATTGAGCTGCTTTGGGAAGCTGCTCACAATATATATTTATATAAATGATCTATTTCTGTTGTTGAGACAACGAAGAAGCGTTTTTGCAGCTAGTGTAGGAAAGGTTCCCCTTGTGCTGATTGTTAGTTTTAACGTATTATGCGCTTACATTTCCAGATATTTGATGTATATGGACTGGTTCTGATGAGTTCCTCAGTAACACTGGCTGACATGTAGCGAGCACACGGGGGTCCACCTGTGATGGGGTGGTAGAAGACCCCATCTCGGTCTGGACTTGAAGTGTTCTTTGTCAGCTCTCTGATCATGAACCCCATCCGGAACAGTAAAGGGCCATCTGACCTGTCAGTGACCAGAATGTGATCCTGCTCTGAGGGTCCATGTGGGGCTGATGATGCAGTATGACATAATAATAACACATTTAATTTATATAGCACTTTTCATAATACTCAAGACTTTACTAATGTTTGAAATCATCATAAAGAGCTATACAAAAACAGCACACAATCACACATTTAAAATCAGTTTTGAAGAGATGGGTTTTGATTTGAATATGGAAAGGTCAGTGCTGTCTCGAATGAGTTTGGGGAGAGAATTCCAGAGGAAAAGGTGACCTCATCAAACCTGTGCAAACCCTCACTCTGTAATGACATTGTGTTTCCAGCTCATTGTGATGCAGGAACAGGATCAGTAAATGGGTCTTTTCTGTATCTGTGAGGTAGTTTTCTGTGTTTTCAGAGAAGAAAACAGTTGATGTTATGTGTCCCTCACAAAACAAAGACTGTAACCCTCTTCTCTTGTAGCGCTACCTGTCGGCGACCCATTAGAGGAGCTGCCCGACGCCCACTGACAACCAGTGACCTGTGGAACGATGAAAACTGCCTCTTCTCTCCAAAAACCACCAAGACAACCAGCTCCTCTGCCTCTTACACAGAGAGCTGCACTATGAACAAAGTCAGCAGCCTGCCCCCCCCCACCTCCTCCTCCTCCTCCTCCAGGCTTCTGTCTGCAGCCCCCCCTGCAGGGCCGACCAGGGCAGCGTACCGCAGCGTGTCTCTGTGGATTAAGCTCTTCCTGCTGGCTGTCGTGGCTGCTTTCCTGTTCTTGGTGTACCAGGCCATGGAGACCAACACCATCAACCCATTTACATCCCCAGACACAGGGGTGGCCAGTGGCAGCACAGCATAGAGGGCTCATTGTCTGAGGAGGACCGAAGCCTGCTTGATTCTGTCTTTTCAAGTGGGAATCTGCATTGTAGCCATTTTATTCCTGGGCGCTGTGAAATTAAATTACTGTTTTCCTTTTTATATCGAAATCTATTTTCAGCACATCCCTTAAGAGAAGCGTTGTAGCTGATTCTGTGACACGTGAAGGATGTCCACGACATGTTGTGAAAGGACAGCACCCCCATGCTGCTGTTTGCTCCATTCTTCATCTTTGACAGTCTGTGAAGTGACAACAAAGCCAGTCACACATAGTAGGCCTTCACAGAGGTGTGTGTGTGTGTGTGTGTGTGTGTGTGTGTGTGTGTGTGTGTGTGTGTGTGTGTGTGTGTGTGTGTGTGTGTGTGTGTGTGTGTGTGTGTGTGTGTGTGTGTGTGTGTGTGTGTGTGTGTGTGTGTGTGTGTGTGTGTGTGTGTGTGTGTGTGTGTGTGTGTGTGTGTGTGTGTGTGTGTGTGTGTGTGTGTGTGTGTGTGTGTGTGTGTGTGTGTGTGTGTGTGTGTGTGTGTGTGTGTGTGTGTGTGTGTGTGTGTGTGTGTGTGTGTGTGTGTGTGTGTGTGTGTGTGTGTGTGTGTGTGTGTCCCTTACATGACCATCTTTGTTAATGAGACAAGGAGGCTTGTTTATATAATCCTAAATCTTCTTCAACCCTTCACCAATGTTTTCTTTCTCTTCTAATAATTGAACATGCCTGTTTTTTTTATTCTTCCTAATTATGTATTCACTGTCACAAATATTGAATATACACTCTAACTATTATGTTACTGTGTCTTTAAGAGCATTTGATTCATGACTATGTAATTGTGTGCTCATGGCAAATAAACTTCAATACATTTTCTAGTGAGACAATTTAACTGAATTTCTTCAATTAGCCCTGTGAGTTTGTAACTTCTAAATTGTCTTTGTCGCACCTTTTAGATTTTATGCTCAAAATGATGACCTGAGGTTATGTTTCATGTTGTCATACAGTGCTTCTCAAATAGGGGTACAGATGTAACCAGGTGGAAATGGTGGAGAGGTGATTGGCTCCGCCGGACGGTTGATAAGGGTGCACCTGCTGGGAAACCGACGGGTGTCTTTCCTGTGTCTCCGCCGGTGCGACTAGGGTTGCAGAGACTTCGTTGCGTGTCTCCCTCGCTGCACGCGGCGCCGTCCGCAGGAGACTGTTGTCGGGCGTCATACGAGCGTTGGATTTTCGGGGTCTGGGGGGCCGTGTGCATGTGTGTGTGGCTCGTTCACAGGTATATATATATATATATATATATACACACATACACACACACACACATTCATGTGTGTATAAAAAATACAAGTTGGATAAAATCACCACTTGTCCTCTCCTTATATGTAGTTAGGTGTCGGTAGGTGCCACAAGCTGCCAGTGCCAGTAGTTGTCACAGAAGTGCCAAGACGCATCAGAGACTTGCCACCAGTAGTCAGACAGCTAAGACTAACAGTGCCGTCTCCTCAAACTAGAGTCTCATAATGGTGGTATACAAGTATGACATGGCGGTACATTTATTACATTGCATCAGTCATTTCCTGGAACTTTGAGGAAAAGAACATTTACAGCACCTTAAACATTGAGAGTTGTCCGATTTTGCTTAAAATATATGACTTTTACTTTGGAAAATCTCCTAATTGGTACAGTAAAAGTGTTTGACTTCCGGTGTAGTAGAAGTCCTGAACACATCTGCATTAGTCCTTTCCTGGAACTCTTGGGAAAAGTATATTTACAGCACCTCAAATCATAAATAAGCTTCATGAACATACAAAAGTAGTACTTTTATTTTTTATAAACTCTTACAATTCAGTAAATGTTTTAGAATTTTAACAATGTTGAAAATAATCTATTTGTATATCTATAAAGATACAAAATCTGTTCAGTTTTTACTTTTACGTTAGTAACAATAGATTCGAGATCTTATTTTGGAAACCGGATGTTGTGTCACGTGGATCTTTCCGCTAACTTAATTAAAACCCTCGCTCGCTCCCGATCTGCGCCGTTCGAATGTGTTTACCGTGATTGTCAGTATATAAGTGCACTGAAATTTCAGTGTCTGCTGAGTTGACTACGGAGATCCGAGTGTCGGCTGAGTTGACCGCAGTCTATAGCAGGCGGGCGCAGCCACACAACGTATGTGGTAATGATGACCAAGTTCCATCAAGTTTCCCAGTAAGTAGTAAATTATACCAGTGCGGTCCGTGTACGTTTTATTCGTCTGTTTTTTTTGTTCATTCGAAAAAACGATAATACGGAAATACCATCGTTTCTTCGTTTTCTGTTTCAAACCGAAAACGGAAAAGCACTTCCGTTTTCTCGTTTTTGTCGTCTGAATCCCAAAACGAGAGAACGGAAGTGCCTAAAACGAATGTCAGAATAAAAGCTAGTGATAGATATTCTTATTTACAGTCTTCTATGCAAACACATGGCTGCCGTAACGTTAGAAGAACATTCATCAATCCATATAAATAAATACACCTGGATATGTTAGCAACAGTCGGGACTACAGGCACTTTAATAGTCATGTATATATGTACGTATATATTAATCAACTTTTCAATTAATCCTTGCATTGTTTAATGCAACACAGTTCGTAATATAGTTTAATCAAAGTCATTTGGGTGTGTAGAGTTGTTGCTGTTAGCCTCATATTTATATTTCCTCCTCATTGTGCTGTTTCTTGAGTCAACACAGCAGAGCCTGTATGAGACGCAGAGTAAAGGGTTTCCCCTTCCTACCAGTAGATGGCAGTATATTTGTATGCAAATGCTACATTTAGTTAAACGTACCTGTGTCTTTGTTAATTCACTAGGTTATTGATTCAGATGTATTTAATGCCGTTTCTTTCCTCTGATATTTAATGTTCATGGTTCATTTGCATAGTTGTATGTAGTATGTATTTACTTGTTATATTAGAACCAAACATTCCTCCATGGAAGAGTGAGCATGTGTTGATCACAAGGCAATAAATATTGACAATTGAAACATAAAGAGACAGTTGGTTTATTCTAATTAAGCAGCCTTCAATGGACCTCTTCAGTTACCACCCAGTCAGAGCACCACCTGTGCTTCACATTTGACCTTACTACATCATCATCATCATCAACATCTAACCTGTTCTGTTCTGACTCTGCTGTCAGTGTCTTAGCCCCTCTGACTAAATCACATCATCATAATGTAGCTCTTTGGTCTCAAGAAGGATTTAGCTCTGTGTTGTGTGTGAACACTGTTTGAGGAGTTGACTATATGAGTTATTGTATCAGACTGAAACATGGTGAGCACAGCTACTCTCACATTTCTAAGATATCTCATATAGTTTATAGTAGTCAAATGATTGTTAGGTGTTGTTGCCTGTTTTTAGCCGCATGTCTATATCTCTGCATGTACATTTATGCAGTCATATGCATTGTATGTGTACAAACTTAAAGCTGATTCTGATTATATAAATAACAATGTATTAATTGAGGTAGTTTGCTGTTCCTATAAAACTGAGCAACAGGGCCAGCAGGTCATGGCCTTCTTTAGCTAAGAGCAGCAGGTCATGGCCTTCCTTAGCTAAGAGCAGCAGGTCATGGCCTTCCTTAGCTAAGAGCAGCAGGTCATGACCTTCCTTAGCTAAGAGCAGCAGGTCATGGCCTTCTTTAGCTTAGAGCATTGGGTCATGGCCTTCCTTAGCTAAGAGCAGCAGGTCATGGCCTTCCTTAGCTAAGAGCAGCAGGTCATGGCCTTCTTTAGCTTAGAGCATTGGGTCATGGCCTTCCTTAGCTAAGAGCAGCAGGTCATGACCTTCCTTAGCTAAGAGCAGCAGGTCATGACCTTCCTTAGCTAAGAGCAGCAGGTCATGGCCTTCTTCAGCTAAGAGCAACAGGTCATGGCCTTCTTCAGCTAAGAGCAACAGGTCATGGCCTTCTTTAGCTTAGAGCAGCAGGTCATGGCCTTCTTTAGCTTAGAGCAACAGGTCATGGCCTTCTTTAGCTAAGAGCAACAGGTCATGGCCTTCTTTAGCTTAGAGCAACAGGTCATGGCCTTCTTCAGCTAAGAGCAACAGGTCATGGCCTTCTTCAGCTAAGAGCAACAGGTCATGGCCTTCTTCAGCTAAGAGCAACAGGTCATGGCCTTCTTTAGTAAAGAGCAGCAGGTCATGGCCTTCTTTAGCTTAGAGCAGCAGGTCATGGCCTTCTTTAGCTTAGAGCAACAGGTCATGGCCTTCTTCAGCTAAGAGCAACAGGTCATGGCCTTCTTCAGCTAAGAGCAACAGGTCATGGCCTTCTTCAGCTAAGAGCAACAGGTCATGGCCTTTAGTAAAGAGCAGCAGGTCATGGCCTTCTTTAGCTTAGAGCAGCAGGTCATGGCCTTCTTTAGCTAAGAGCAACAGGTCATGGCCTTCTTTAGCTTAGAGCAACAGGTCATGGCCTTCTTCAGCTAAGAGCAGCAGGTCATGGCCTTCTTTAGCTTAGAGCAACAGGTCATGGCCTTCTTTAGTAAAGAGCAGCAGGTCATGGCCTTCTTTAGCTTAGAGCAGCAGGTCATGGCCTTCTTTAGCTTAGAGCAACAGGTCATGGCCTTCTTTAGCTAAGAGCAACAGGTCATGGCCTTCTTTAGCTTAGAGCAGCAGGTCATGGCCTTCTTTAGCTTAGAGCAACAGGTCATGGCCTTCTTTAGCTAAGAGCAACAGGTCATGGCCTTCTTCAGCTAAGAGCAACAGGTCATGGCCTTCTTCAGCTAAGAGCAACAGGTCATGGCCTTCTTTAGTAAAGAGC
The DNA here is from genome assembly GCA_023566465.1 of Cottus gobio. Classification (NCBI taxonomy): domain Eukaryota; kingdom Metazoa; phylum Chordata; class Actinopteri; order Perciformes; family Cottidae; genus Cottus; species Cottus gobio. The sequence continues at coordinate 1,467,976 of CM042236.1, forward strand.
AGCAGGTCATGGCCTTCTTTAGCTTAGAGCAGCAGGTCATGGCCTTCTTTAGTAAAGAGCAGCAGGTCATGGCCTTCTTTAGCTAAGAGCAACAGGTCATGGCCTTCTTTAGCTAAGAGCAACAGGTCATGGCCTTCTTTAGCTTAGAGCAACAGGTCATGGCCTTCTTTAGCTAAGAGCAACAGGTCATGGCCTTCTTTAGCTAAGAGCAACAGGTCATGGCCTTCTTCAGCTAAGAGCAACAGGTCATGGCCTTCTTTAGTAAAGAGCAGCAGGTCATGGCCTTCTTTAGCTTAGAGCAGCAGGTCATGGCCTTCTTTAGTAAAGAGCAGCAGGTCATGGCCTTCTTTAGCTAAGAGCAACAGGTCATGGCCTTCTTTAGCTAAGAGCAACAGGTCATGGCCTTCTTTAGTAAAGAGCAGCAGGTCATGGCCTTCTTTAGTAAAGAGCAACAGGTCATGGCCTTCTTTAGCTAAGAGCAACAGGTCATGGCCTTCTTCAGCTAAGAGCAACAGGTCATGGCCTTCTTTAGTAAAGAGCAGCAGGTCATGGCCTTCTTTAGCTTAGAGCAGCAGGTCATGGCCTTCTTTAGTAAAGAGCAGCAGGTCATGGCCTTCTTTAGCTAAGAGCAACAGGTCATGGCCTTCTTTAGCTAAGAGCAACAGGTCATGGCCTTCTTTAGTAAAGAGCAGCAGGTCATGGCCTTCTTTAGTAAAGAGCAGCAGGTCATGGCCTTCTTTAGTAAAGAGCAGCAGGTCATGGCCTTCTTTAGTAAAGAGCAGCAGATCATGGCCTTCTTCAGCTAAGAGCAACAGGTCATGGCCTTTCTTAGCTAAGAGCAGTAGCTCACATGTACTTCTATCTAATCCAATGCCATTGAGATACAGTTTGACTAAATCTTACAACAGCACAAACCAGATGAATGTGTTCTATTTACTTCTTTGCTACCATGTTATCTGTCTCGTGACCCCTCAGAGTGACCTTTGGAGCTGTAGGGGGATGTAGACCGTCAGGCTAGACTTGGGTTGGGAACCAATGCAACAGATTACCAGCTCTTTAGCATGTTGGACAAACCAGCATGGCACTGTCTCATAAACATGAAGTTCCCATCCAATAACACTGGTATGCAGAAGCCTGCTTTGGGAGGGGGGCTGTTTAAAACTGTTGAAAACTGTGACCGTAACTCTATACAGGCAGTAGGACATGTTTCCTTTGATTAAAGTTAACAAAGTCAAATTAACTTCTGTTCGGTCTTCATGAGTCTTTATACGCCGAAGATAGGGCTCAAACAAATACTTTGAGAGCACTATTGGGGTCTCCAAACTAGTTAACCATAATATGCTTTTCTCTTCTTTTTTCCCCTAACATGTAAGATTTCTCCAGAGCAGTTGGGAGCAACACCCCTCGCCTTTTAACACCTCAGTGGAGTGGAATTTGATGTGCTTATTTAGCTTTCAAGTCAATTAAGTAGTAAAGGAAAAGCTAAGTGTGGTAGTGTAACATGCATTGCAAACACGCTTTTATAAAAGTAACCACAAATATGAACCATACCTGATGTCATTGATCTTGTTTTGAACAATACATTCATGAATAACACTGCAGTTGAGCAGTTTCACAGGACAAAGCAGATTTGCATAATTGTTTTAATTAGTATTTAACTTGTGCTTGACATACAGAATTAGAAAGTACCAAAGATTGTCTTTATTTGCTAATCTAGAAGTGTGCAGATGTCATTGGATCAGACAGAAGTACATGTGAGCTACTGCTCTTAGCTAAGGAAGGCCATGACCGGCTGCTCTGAGCTAAGGAAGGTCATGACCTGCATACAACTATGCTGCAAATGAACATTAAATATCAGAGGAAAGAAACGGCATTAAATACATCTGAATCAATAACCTATTTAATTAACAAAGACACAGGTAAATTTAACTAAATGTATCATTTGCATACAAATATACTGCCATCTACTGGTAGGAAGGGGAAACCCTTTACTCTGCATCTCCTCATACAGGCTCTGCTGTGTTCACTCAAGAAACAGCACAATGAGGAGGAAATATAAATATGAGGCTAACAGCAACAACTCTACACACCCAAATGACTTTGATTAAACTATATTACGAACTGTGTTGCATTAAACAATGCAAGGATTAATTGAAAAGTTGATTAATATATACGTACATATACATGAATATTAAACTGCCTGTAGTCCCGACTGTTGCTAACATATCCAGGTTTATTTATTTATATTGATTAATTAATGTTCTTCTAACGTTACGGCAGCTATGTGTTTGCATAGAAGACTGTAAATAAGAATATCGATCACTAGACTTTATTTTGACATTTCTTTTAGCCACTTCCGTTCTCTCGTTTTGGGATTGAGACGACAAAAACGAGAAAACGGAAGTGCTTTTCCGTTTTCCCGTTTTTGGTTTGAAACAGAAAACGAAGAAACGATGGTATTTCCGTATTTTCGTTTTTTCGAATGAACCAAAAAACAGACGAATAAAACGTACACGGACCCAGTGCTCCTCCTCCTTTCCCCGCTAATTTATTTTACACACACATGGAGGTATTCATTTACCTAATTCAACTTACATTTGTTGGTCGAAGTCGCTCTGTAGTTCCTACAAGCCCCGCCTTAATTAATCATAGGCCAATTTGTGATTGGACCAGAGGTTTTGATCGGCAGTTCTGCGGCGGTTTCTAATGGGACAGAAGCGGATGTACCTGCCCAGGATTCTCGGTGACGTCACGAAAAGACAAATGGTTTACCGCGAGGTCATTCTGCCTCTCCGAACAGCCGGTTTCAGCTCAGCGGAGGCGCCATCTTAAGACACAGAGAGAGTGAGTGTGGTTATTCATTTAAAACCATAGTACATATGAAACATTTGACACCTCTTTATGTGTGAATTCTTTTACACAACCGTGCCTTCTGGTAGCTGTGTTGTGAATGCTACTTTAACCTTCTCTGTGAGAACCGGCCTTTCACCTCGCAGCGGTCACGTTAGCTTAGCATGTATTTTAGCCTAGCATTTAGCTTCTCCCATGTCGGAAAAAAAGGACATGCAACATAAGTGTGTTGGCAGCTCGCTCTGTGGTTTTAAGAGTTACGATTATGGTCCAATAACGGGCATGGACGTTGCGTGTGTGTGTGGCTTAGTGTGGGATAATATTCATTCAATAAGATAGCTATGCATATTCTGTCCGCGTTCATTCGAAAGCTAACCACCACGTGACTTCCCTCAGTTCATGTGTCAGTCCAATAACTTTGCGCGTGCGCGTGGTGTACTAGACGCCTACCGTCAAACTCACAGCTAACATGTTGCTCATTGCAGCGTAGCTCCGCTAGCAGGAAGGACACCACCATGTATCCGACCGCTCTGACGCAGATGGCCCGGGGCAATCCGTTCAGCGCGCCCCTGTTCTCGCTCCAGAAAGTGGAGGAACCTCAGTCGAGCCAACAGGGACAGAGGACCCGCAGACTGGCCGCAGCCGCTACCGCACAAGGTAACCTCAAGTCCACAAGATGGCTAAAGTGCTAGCATTAGCTGCATTAGCTTAGCTGACCAGAATGGCCCGGTTGCTACCCACTTCGCTGTGTAAAGTAGTATATACACGGTTCTTTTACAGTAAGACTGCCCGAGTGGGGGCTGTACTTTATCTTCGCATTCTTAGAAAGGAAGGCTGAGGTATTTGACTGAGGCATTTAGCTGTGAGGCCCATGTCGCATCCAAGCAGCCTGTGGAGGACGAGGAAGGACAAAGTGAGATCTGGCCTCTGCACGGCAGCTAATTGTATCTGACGTGTAGCACGTAACTGCATTTAGTGTATGCAAAGCAATCGAAATTGTCTTCAGTGGATTTAAGTTCCATAAAGGCAAACTGGCCGAAAGACATGTGACCCCTGATTCATCAGCTCAGGCTCTAACCAGAACAAATTGTCCTTAGTATTTCTTCCAGGTTGTTCCAGGTACCCAACATTACTTCATGACACCACTCAACTGTTATGCTTCTTTCTATTTTACGTTCACAAAATGTAAAGCTATGTCCTATATGGCCAGCCGTTAGTTGCTGTGAAAAGAAGACATTTGTTGTATGAAAACAGCAGCTTGTAGAACAAAGGCCATGTACTCATTTCATAGTACTCCAACTATTTAGTATTCGTCCCTTGCGTTTATACGTTTTCACAGTTGGCAAGTTAATGACGATGATTAACTTTAGAATTTTTTTAACTAGAGGGCATGTTAAATGGCACACGTGTCTGCCCCCCCCCCCCCAAACGATTTTTTTGCTCAGCAAGTTCAAACAGGTTTCATGTTCGTCAAACATCTAGCTGTATTGAGTGCACTGACAACATTTTTAAACCAGTTCATGTCTGGTAGCCAGTTAGTTATCTAAAGGCTGTCCTTTCTATAGCCCAACATGTCCTGTTCTCAAAGTTTCACCTGTGTTTCTTCAGAGGGGGACAGTTGTGAGTTCGGCTCTCAGAAGTATTTCGTCCTGTGCGGCTTTGGTGGGATTCTGAGCTGTGGCACCACACACACAGCTGTCGTTCCCCTTGATCTGGTCAAATGCAGATTGCAGGTCTGTTTCCGTGGCTCAGTGCCTTATTTTATTTAACGTCACGCCCCATCCACCCATGGCTGTATTTATTTTTTTGGTTTGTCTTGAAAATGCACCAAATCTGCATGAGAGAAATGGCATCAGCCCAGTTGTGAAGTTGTTTCCTTTGTCATTGAGTACTGATTCCAATGTGTTGAAGTGATCATAACATGGTTGCATGATTCTGCACCAGTGTTCCTATGTGTGATTTCTACCCACATCACCGCTCCCAGCCCCCAACACTAGTCCACTCAGTTCCTGGTAGAGGACTCATGTAGGTGAAGGTCAGGAGTGCCAGAACGGAGGGAGAAAATGTCCTGTATGTTGACTGTGCTATTTGACAAAGTCAAGACGTGTAAATGAGATATGAAACTTTTTAATGCTCACATTATCAGCCAGTTTTTATTCATTAACACACTGACTGACCTTATACTGTCAGCTTGTGCTGGTCTGGTAAAAAGACAGGCATTTTTGCGATGTTAAAGAAAATGTGATATATGGTCATCTTTTATCCAAACGGTAAGTTTATTCTTAATCAAGAGTTTTGATCATATATTTATTAGATCACAGTGGTGGTTTGCATATTTAGCCAATTGACTACAAAGGCTTGTGTTGAAACGGTTCAATTTGTTCAACAGATTTCTAGGCAGCCACGGATGTCTCAGCCATGTTCTAAAAAAAAATTTCTGTAGCAAGTCTGAAAATGAGCGCACACATCGTTTACTGTGGTCGCTTGAGATGATTTAATAAGACTATTTAGAGTAACTGGTCCAATATGCACGCCACCACTGTGGTCCACAAAAGTTCATAGTGTATATATTGAAATTGCAATATAATGATTTTTATCAACTGTTGGTGTGTGATTCTAATACATGGTGGCATGTTGGTGGCAGAGCCGTCTATGAAGGGAGAGTGTATCAGTACAGTAGGGACCTGGCAAACTGGTCTCAATTGTTTACCAGTGTTCCTTCTGGAATGACCACTCTTCCATTATGTGGCTCTGCTTTGGTGTTGATTTTTGTGCTGCATGTGACCCTGCATGTTGCATGTTCGCTGTGTGTCCCCTCCCTTCTACCACAGAGGATATCAGCTGCGAGTTTGGCACCTCAAAGTACTATGTTCTGTGTGGTTTTGGGGGTATCCTGAGCTGCGGCATCACACACACAGCAGTGGTGCCCCTCGACCTTGTCAAGTGTCGCCTGCAGGTTTGTATGGAAGCTGCACAATCAACAAGTAGCCTGCAGCCTCTCAGCCCCATGCTTCATGTCCCAGCTTCAGTATAACAGTATTGTGCACCACATGGAAACCACTTGTTAACAATGAACAGGCAACTGTCAATGGCCTGTGCACGAAAAACCCTAATCACTATTCTTGTATTTAGTCTCATGGTGTGGTTAATTCATGCCAGTTTTTTTTTTACTTTAATGCTTTGTCTTAATGATAATAAAGCACTAAATACCCTTGTTTTTAGTAGTTTGTGTTTCCAAAGTAAGTCTTAAATTAGAAACTGAGTTGTGTACCACTGCAACATACTTGTATGACATAAAATGTATTGGTCATCCTAACATCATCCGTTAACGGTAATGTGAGTCTTAAAATGTGTTAGGCCAATAAAGTAAGTCTAGAAAATGTGATTATTTTTTTTTCCCTTCCCCCCAAAACAATGGCACTTAAGCGCATAAAAGAAAAATGCTAGACTATTCCCTATGCCGGCATATACATATCTACACCAGATCCCAGAGTTGCTAGTGATTGGATGACATGCTTAAGTGTTGATTCTCCTCCTCAGGTGGACCCAGATAAGTACAAGAGCATCGGCAAAGGCTTTGCAATCACAGTTAAGGAAGATGGTGCCAGAGGCCTGGCAAAGGGGTGGGCTCCCACCTTCATTGGCTACTCCATGCAGGGACTGTGCAAGTTCGGCTTATACGAGGTGTTCAAGGTCTTCTACAGTGACATACTGGGAGAGGTAAGTCCACACGCAGCTGTGCTCAAACAGCATCAATGTTTGTTCATCTGTCTCCTGTATCACCATGTTCTGATGAGTTGTTATCCTCAAGTGGAATCAAATGGTCTCAATGTAGAACGGATAGCTGTGTTGATCCTAGTGAATCTGCTTCCATTGTAAACAACCAATATTCATTCTAAAATGAATGAAAAAGTAGAGTATCCAGACCGTGCACATGACTCAGGACACGCATGGGGATTTCTCTATTGTGGTGTGAGAAAAACATGATGCAAGCGACGCCGTGACCGGAGGTTTGCGGTTGTACGTTCAGTCTGTTGAATGCTAGGAGGGAATTTCATCCACTTGGACTCATCCGAATTATGACATTTTCACATAAATGGATAAGATAATGAAGTGATGGCATTTTGGACAGATTTGGATGTAAACTTTCGTTATCTTTTGTGTCATGTGGTTGTTAGGGAAACCTGAGCGTCACCTAGTCTGTCTGACGCTTTTTTTTCCTGCGGTTTCACCCGGCAGGAGAACTCCTACCTGTGGAGGACATCACTGTACCTGGCTGCCTCAGCCAGCGCAGAGTTCTTTGCTGACATGGCTCTGGCTCCCATGGAGGCTGTCAAAGTTCGTATCCAAACCAAGCCAGGCTACGCCAACAACCTCAGAGAGTGTGTCCCCAAGATGTATGCAGAGGAGGGTGTCAGGGCGTAAGTGTACTGCCTTCTTCCACTTCCTAAGCATTCCATTTTGACTTTAAATTGTTGATAGAGTAGTTAGTTGTTTTAGTGATTTCTGCCAACACGCTCCTTAGATCCACCTCTGGAGGGTGCTGTGCTCTTGAGCAGAGCCCCTCAGCAGCTTTCTGGCTGTACAGTTGGAGGTGCTTGAGTCATTGGCGTGTGATAACAGTCTACCTGTCTCTTAGCCCACCTGCAGCACTGGCAACCCTGTCCTTTACAGGCAGGGAGCTCCTGGTGCTGCTAGCCTGGGGGACGGACACACTGAACATAGTTACTAATCCATGAGTAGTTGACTGATAACGGTCTGCTTTGTAAATGTTCCCATTTTGCTGTAAATTGATGCATGTACATTACATTTAGCTGACACTTTTATCCAAAGCGACTTACATGATATACAGTAGACCATAGACACAGGTTTGAACCATCGATCTTCTGATTGAAAGTCAGACATGCTAACCACTGAGCCACAGTCGCTATTTACGGTAATTAAGTCACAAGTCTATTGTCTCAAGCTATCCAGTCCTAATGTTTTGTGTTATGTTTTAAGTTAATTGCTGCATTTTTATCAGGTCATGGCTCGCCGATTGTCGATCACTGATACAACTGGTATTTGTTTAAAGTGAGAAATGAGTGACTATTGTAACTTTGCAGCGCTAGAAACATTTAGTTATTTAAATTCTACTCCTTTTTTTTTAAAGCAATTTAGTCAGTAAAAGAGTGTGTGTAGGCAACCGTAGTTCTCGATTTATGGGTGAGTGGAGGGATATTCATGTGCATGGCCACCTCGCCACTAGCTGCCACTAAATCTTACACTCTCAGCCAACTCTTGGATGCTAAATTGACAAGTTCACTTATTGACAGCTCAGCTGCATCACTGTGGCGAGTAATGCTAGCAACCAGTCACTCCTTGAAATAAGACGTTTTTGGTAGACACTGGGAGGAGGTGAGAGAGGGAGAATATGATGCACGTTTGGCTACTTGCCAAAGTGTGTCATGGGCACTGGTTCCCCCGACTAGAGTGTAATGTGGGTCTGGTGTACAGGCAGGATGTGAACTTTGTGTCTGCTGTATGATTGCAGGGAAAACCCTGAATGTAGATGCATTACGGTGAAGATGGTAATGCTACGTCTCCTTCCTCATCGTACTCCAGATTCTATAAGGGTCTGGTTCCTCTGTGGATGAGGCAGATCCCCTACACCATGATGAAGTTTTCCTGCTTTGAGCGCACTGTAGAGTTGCTCTACAAGTATGCTGTTCCCAAACCTCGCAGTGAGTGCAGCAAAGGCGAGCAGCTGGTGGTCACCTTTGTGGCCGGTTATATCGGTGAGTAACGGATCAACTGCAAAGCTATAAAACCAAATGATCAGGCCCAGGAAAGAAGTGAAGTTGATCCCGTTCTGATGCGTGTTTTGCTTCCCTTCTGTGTGCAGCTGGTGTGTTCTGTGCCATCGTGTCCCACCCAGCTGACTCTGTGGTGTCTGTGCTGAACAAGGAGTCAGGCAGCACTGCTGTCCAGGTCCTCAAGAAGCTGGGACCAAAAGGTCTGTACCAGTCCACAGTGACTTCAGCAGTAGCATAGTGTCATGTTTTGATCAACACGCTCCTTAGATCCACCTCTGGAGGGTGCTGTGCTCTTGAGCAGAGCCCCTCAGCAGCTTTCTGGCTGTACAGTTGGAGGTGCTTGAGTCATTGGCGTGTGATAACAGTCTACCTGTCTCTTAGCCCACCTGCAGCACTGGCAACCCTGTCCTTTACAGGCAGGGAGCTCCTGGTGCTGCTAGCCTGGGGGACGGACACACTGAACATAGTTACTAATCCATGAGTAGTTGACTGATAACGGTCTGCTTTGTAAATGTTCCCATTTTGCTGTAAATTGATGCATGTACATTACATTTAGCTGACACTTTTATCCAAAGCGACTTACATGATATACAGTAGACCATAGACACATAGACTTGTATGTGAGCAATTAGGGTTAAGTGTCTTGCTTGGTTAAGTTCCATCTTAATTATGACCATGTGCTGTTCAATCCACGTGAGTGCAGCATTCAAAATGACCTGATTTTAAATGTCTTTCCATGAGACCAAAAACTGAATAGAATGGAAATATCTTAATTCCGCACATCAGTATCACATGGTTGACGTTGCATCCAAGTGCTGTGCAGCACACGGTCTGGACACTTGGTTTACCGTCAGCAATGCAAAGTATCTGACTGTGATGTGGTTGTCTCCTGTTCAGGTGTGTGGAAGGGTCTGGTGGCCCGTATCATCATGATTGGTACTTTGACCGCCCTGCAGTGGTTCATCTACGACTCTGTCAAGGTCTACTTCCGCCTGCCCCGCCCCCCTCCCCCCGAGATGCCCGAGTCCCTGAAGAAGAAGTTGGGCCTCACAGAGTAACCTCCATCCCGCCACTGAGCGTCAGTTTCCAGCTGACGTATCTGACCCCCCCAAACATCCAGATCGCACACAGCTGTTTTCTATATTTATGTCCTCGGCCACTGCTGCTCTGCACCGAGCTCAGGGCGGCTACTACTGTATATTTCAAAAGAACAAGCGAGGAGAGAAGATGCAACTGTCGTCTAAGAGTCGGACAGGAAATATTCCTCTGTAGAAACACCTGTCTGGTTTTATCATTTCCTGTCTTTAGAAACATGTTGAAATTATAATTAAAGAATTAAATTCCCTGGAAAACGATGGCTGTCCACTTTTTAACATGGCTGCTTTTTCATTTTAAAATGGATCGGTTCAATAGATTAAAAGTCTTGGAGTAATGATCCTGGACTGGTGATGCAACTTTGTTTTCATAGTGTTAGTGTCACTCTGCTTTCCATATCTCTGGGTTAGTTTGCTAATGAGCAGAAGGCTCATGCACTGCGAGCAGCTCGTTCTAGCTCTGGCTAGAGAGGACCAGATCAAAGACCCGCTAGATTACATGTGTTTAAATTCTAATGGATGTGGTGCTGTCCTCTTTACCACCACCAGGAGGTGCTCACAACCAGCTCTTTCTATAACAGTAACTGCTTTTCAGGAACTACAAATGCTTGGAGACAAAAGTAGACCAGATTTACAATGTTTTCAAATTAGCAGGCCTGTATTTACAAATTGTGAACTTTATCAGAAATATGAGGATGTTAAACCCATTAATTAGACAAAGTGACATTAACCTGCCAATACAGGAAGGGCAGCTGATCACTGACTGGTTAAATTCATACCTTTTATTTTTTTTTAATATCACTGCTTCATATAGAACATGGTTGCTCTTAATGTAATTAATTACCTCGGGAATTCAATAAAATGTGTGACGTGCGGTGAAAGTCTGATTTAAACAATAACAGATCAAGGCTGGAAACCAGTATATTATTACTATGAACACATGAGAACTAGAACATAATTGTTTTAAAGATACTTGCCGTCACACGAGATACCAGCTCGAAACTGGGACCAACCAGGAGGTCTGGTCCCATTCGAGAATATGGAAGACGAAAGGAGTTTTTAAGTCAAGATTGGAAGAATATTATGAATGCTGCTGAATTAGACTCAAGTTTACAGTACGAGAAGTACCACGTTCACGTCATCTCTACTTGAACTCTGTCACTCAGTTTCTTCATCCACTTTGGTTTGATTCCTGAATGAGTATTTATTTTTCTTCAAATGTGTGTAGCAATGTGTCGCAGGTACTGACCAACCTTTGACCTTTCATGAGAATTCTTAGACATTGAGCAGAAAATGTACTGCAAAAAAATCACTGAATGAAAAAAACCTCCATCCATTCTCAGGGCTCATATAGAGACCATTCACATCTACGGGACATTTAGAGTCTCCTTAACCTAACCTGCATGTCTTTGGACTGTGGGAGGAAGCTGGAGAACCCAGAGAGAACCCACGCTGACACGGGGAGAACATGCAAACTCCATACAGAAGGCCCCAGACCGGGAACCGAACCCCAGCCCCTCTTGCTGTGAGGTGACTGTGCTAGTCCTACATTTGACAATGTCACAGTATTGTCAGATATCTATGGAATATTCACACTATATATGTGTTTCTGACAGATTTTGATATTTGCGTGGATCATTTTGTTTGTTATGGCTGAAACCATGAAAGAAGGTTAGAAGTTGTGAAGACAATTTTACTCCGTGCACATTGGAGACTATGTGCTGTTTTGCACACTTGGAATCATCTAAATTAATGAGTAAATCAAATCTGTCGTGAGCTTATTGTCATAAAAAAAGTCAATAATTGAGCCACAGCGAACGAAGAACAGTGCAGCAGGACCTCATGATGCTGTTAGTGACATCCAGGAGAGGAGAGCGCCGTCACACTCCACTTTTCCTACTGGTTCCGAAGCAGCTCATGTGAATGTGATGCGTATTGAATCCGTGTGGCTCGAGGAAAGCGAGCAGGAGAAGTGCATCATGGAACCGCTCCCGGCCTTCAGGGTCATGTCCCCACCCATCGCCTGTGGATGTACCGCTGCTGCCATTACGAGCCATTTGTATCCTGAAAACAATAGCGCTGTCTTCTGGTGGAATGATGATGTGTCTAACACGGCTTGCTGACAGGGTAAGGTTGCAAAGGGTTATGGGAAATGGATTCCATTTATGTGTTCCGTATTTGTGAGATCATAATGTCACCGCTGTCTCTTGAATAAAACATCAACACCATGAGGGATAAAGTTTCCCCTCTTTCGGCTCTCATCACAGCAGTAATTTACACATCCAGTGAAGCCTGTCAGGATGTGGAGTTCTGTGATTGGATCCACATCCGCCTTCTGAAGTGGATCCGAGGCTCCCGCGGGCTTCCTTCTTGCTGCTGACTTGAGCTTCAGCAGCAGCCCATCTGTGGGCTTCAGGGCTCCGTGCCGGCTGGTGGAAACAGCAGTTAGGCTTCAGCCCCTTTATCAGGTTTCCAACTCACTGTGGCATAATACCCACAACCCCTATGAACCTCCAGCTGTCATGCTTTTTCAATGGGGTTATTTGCCCACTTCTCAGGATGAATTAGTTATTGCTGGTTGGTGATGAAGGAAACTTTGAATGCAGCTACGATACACGTGTCTCCACTCTGACGCTGTCTCGGTTTTGTGGGTCATTGTGTTTTCTAAAATATAATAGATCATTCATTCTACTGTTAGGAAGTATGCTTTATAGTGCTCCTAGTGAGAGCTAGAGAGTTTACATTGGAGGGTCAAGACAAATGAATAACTCTGTATGGATTATCAAATATTGAATGGATGACACTGTATGTACTACACAAATGTATTAATTAGAATTATGAAATGTATTGAGTGATTGTGAAAGGAATCCTGAAAACATCAGGAGCCCACAAACAGTTACGCAGCCTGAAGATTGGAGCAGATAGATAAGGAGGACGTGCTCAGGAATGTGAGAGGGGGTTTGGGTTGACCAACACCTAAAAGGACGAGGTCTTGTCCAATCAATGGACTGGAAGAGAGGCTAGCCAGAGATAGAACATTGGTGTTGAATATTTATTTAAAAAAAGAAAGACCCTCCCCCAGTTATCAATATTTATTATGGATGCTTCCTTGACATCTCAGAAATATACATTCATGACAAACATAAAATGGTGAAATACAGCCACTTTCTAATGTTGATTATTCAATTGGAGAAAGCGTGCTGATGATGATGCTGATGATGATGCCCCATCATGTGCAGCTGGTGCGGGCTGTTATTTCTTTAGTCCCGGCCTCTCAGGCAGCCGGTGTCCACCTCTGCTAATGTCTGATACTCTTCCGTCATGATCCAACCAATCACGGCCCGTGTGAGCCCCACAATGAGACTTGTGAGAGATGACAGCGCTGCCGAGGTTCTGAGTGTTAAATGTTGAGTATCTAAACTGGCATCATTAAATCAGAACGAAAGCATCACTGAGTTGAATTACATAAATAAAAATGGTCTCTACCAATTCCTGAGTGAAAAAATATTCATTAGTTCAGTTTAAAAAAACTCAGCTCCGATTACCTGCTGACTGATCTGTTTGGGCTTGTGTGAAAGCTGTCAATCAAACCCTCAACAGAACTGAGACTGACAATGACTACACTTATATTTGATCTTTGGTGTGAGAAAAGATTGAAAACCACTGAAGTAAAAGGAACACAAAAATAGAATGCAAAAAGAAGATAATCCCGGTAGACGACCCTGTATGCCACTGTGGCAGCTCTTCCTGCAGGTTTTGGAGGTGGGTGTGGCAGAAGAGTGGGAACACCTGAGTTCACCAGCAGCACTGGCAACACGGGCCTCGTGTGCCAGTGCTGTTCGAGGTTAAGGTTTGTCTCTATACAACATTACACTGAAAAACACTGAAAGTACTGACTCCACACGCCACAGGGTTGTTTTGTGCTTCCTACGTTAAATAAATCCTTTTTGTTAAACTACTCGGTTGTGCGTATCAACCAGTGTTGCTGCTGCAGCTGTACTGTCTTCATCCGATGAGTCATCACCACAGTCACAGCTGTCTGCTCAGCACCTGCTCCATGTCAGAATCAGAATCAGAATCAGAACCATTTATTGCCATGTTTGTTTTCACATTCAAGGAAATTGTCCTGGTGGAAGGTGCATAACATTTAACATTTAACAATACACATTTAACAGTAAACAGAGTGCAATAAATGGGAATGAATGAATATTTACAATTGAACAGTAGAATATAAAAATGAGATAAAGTGCATGGGATGTAAGTGTAGTGTTAAAGTGGCGAGTGTATTTAAATATGAGGCATGAGGGTGTGTGCAGGGTGTGTCCAGTAGGAAATTGTCTGGGGGTGACCGAGTCAGTCAAGTCAGTGGGGGACCCGGGCTCTGTTGATGAGCCCGACTGCAGACGGGAAGAAACTGTTTTTGTGGCGTGAGGTCTTGGTCCTGATGGACCGCAGCCTCCTGCCAGAGGGGAGGGACACGAACAGTTTGTGTCCAGGGTGAGAGGGATCAGCTACAATCTTCCTCGCCCGCTTCAGGGTCCTTGAGGCAAACAAGTCCTGGCAGAGCGAATGATGCGTTGCAGCCTGGCCTTGTACTTGGCAGTGGCTGCAGTGTACCAGACGGTGATGGAGGAGCAGAGGATGGACTCGATGATGTCAGTGTACAAGTGCATCATCATTGTCTTTGGCAGGTTGAATTTCCTCAGCTGCCTCAGGAAGAACATCCTCTGCTGCGCCTTCTTGGAGACCACTTGAGGTCATGGGTAATGATGAAGCCCAGGAAGTGCTGGACCTGCTCAGTCCTTTCTGCTGTAATCAACAGATTCAGACAAATGCATTGCTCTAAAACGGAAGAGGAGTAGTAGGAGTGTCAAAGTGGTCCGAAGACTAGCCCATTTACCAAGAGGAGTACAAGGTTACATATTAAAGTACTGTTACATATTAAAGTACTGTGGTGACTGTGGCTCAGTGGTTAGCAAGTCGGCCTTTCAATCAGAAGGTCGGTGGTTCGATCCCCGGCTCCGGCAGTCTGCGTCGTTGTGTCCTTGAGCAAGACACTTAACCCTCAGTGGCAAGTCAGTCTTTCAATCAGAGAGTCTTTCAATCAGAGAGTTGGAGGTTCAAACCCCGGCTCAGCCAGTCCATGTCGTTGTGTCCTTGAGCAAGACACTTAACCCTAATTGCTCACCGTTGCTGTGTCTACGGTCTACTGTATAGCATGTAAGTCGCTTTGGATAAAAGCGTCAGCTAAATGAAATGTAAATGAAATAAAAAACCCTAATTGCTCACCGTTGCTGTGTCTACGGTCTACTGTATATCATGTAAGTCGCTTTGGATAAAAGCGTCAGCTAAATGAAACGTAATAATGTAATGTAAAAGTAAAAACCTGTTGTGAGGCCCGACTCTGACATAACCACACAGAGTAGAACAGGTGGAGCACAGGAGATTTTATTAGGGATGCTAAATATATTTCTGATTGTCTTTTACATCTGCAGTACACCTTTGAGCTGCTTGAGGGAGCCTGGATGTTCCTATCGTTATAATTTACTTATAGCATTGAATCTCATATTATGGCTAGCGTTCATTCTGTTTGTTTTACTGATGAGAGAAAAGAATGAGGAGAGTATTTAACATTTATAAAGTATTTAACGTGTGTATATGTTTTCAATAACACATGCATAAAAGAAAGTTGTGATTTATTAAACGTAGGCCTACATCTCTTTAAAATCGCGAGTTTACCTCTTCATCATAATTTAAGGTAATACGGAAATGACAGTAAAAACGACCAGGAACTTTCATTTACACACCAATAAAATACAAACAGCTTTTAGGAAACTGTGGTAAAGCACAGGAGTGGAAATACTGTACCTTCCAAAAGTACTGAGCCTCTCTGTGTATTATCTATTGTCTTGCATAACAACCTGATCTTCACATTTGTATGTAATGGTAATTGATAGTGCTTATAGTTAGGGCTGGTTCAGGTTTATAGTTAGGGCTGGTTCAGGTTTATAGTTAGGGCTGGTTCAGGTTTATAGTTAGGGCTGGTTCAGGTTTATAGTTAGGGCTGGCTCAGGTTTATAGTTAGGGCTGGCTCAGGTTTATAGTTAGGGCTGGCTCAGGTTTATAGTTAGGGCTGGTTCAGGTTTATAGTTAGGGCTGGTTCAGGTTTATAGTTAGGGCTGGCTCAGGTTTATAGTTAGGGCTGGTTCAGGTTTATAGTTAGGGCTGGTTCAGGTTTATAGTGTTAAGTTCAAAAATCTTTGGGCGGTTGTGTGAAGAGAAGTCCCAGATGCAGAAAGTTATAATAAAAATTGATTTAATAAAAAGATGATGAACAGCATTTCAAAATGAATCACACTAATAACTACACAATATATACAAATATATCCCATGAGAGAGAGAAATCCCATGAGACAGAGATCCAGTGCCCCCCCCACCGGGCAGCAGATCCATACATACCTGCCCGGCAGAAGGCACCCAGAGATCTGCTGATGTTCTCACAATGTCTCAGCTTTGCCAGGTTTGGGGTCAGCCCCCCTTCCTCTGGCTAGCCTCTCTTCCAGTCCATTGATTGGACAAGACCTCGTCCTTTTAGGTGTTGGTCAACCCAAACCCCCTCTCACATTCTTGAGCATGTCCTCCTTATCTATCTGCTCCAATCTTCAGGCTGCGTAACTGTTTGTGGGCTCCTGATGTTTTCAGGATTCCTTCCACAATCACTCAATACATTTCATAATTCTAATTAATACATTTGTGTAGTACATACAGTGTCATCCATTCAATATTTGATAATCCATACAGAGTTATTTATTTGTCTTGACCCTCCAATGTAAACTCTCTAGCTCCCACTAGGAGCACTAACAAGCATTATTTTCTAACAATCCCCCCTTACTCACTATTTATAGTGAGTATACAAAAAGCATGCAAGACACTCTGATTATCGTAAACTTAACTTGCTGTTACAACTCCCATAATCGTCATTCACTTACAGACTAAATCATGTCCCCCCTTGATAAACAAATGCATCAATCAAAAGCTTATTTCTTCATCTTCAACTCTTAATTGATTCCCTTGAATGTTTTCTACTAAATGCAGCTTCAATCAATCTCTGCAGAAGTCCATGGATGCAGCAGCATCCTCAGGGGATCACGACTGTGGTGGCAAGACAAAGTGAGGTTATTATGGACAGAAATGCATCTTCCAAACAATACTGTCCAACCAGCTTGTGATGGGATCATCAATCCCAGCATTCTCTGCAAGGTTCTGACTCAATGCCGTAAGACCAGTCAGCGCTTCGGTCACTGATCCATCAGGAGCTGTGTTGCTTAGAATGAAAGTAAAACCAGCAAATCCAAACATTGTACAGACTCCGCCTTTCTCAGCATCACAGTAAAATTAACAATGCCTTTTGGCTATTGTCAATAGTTGTTAACCAGTTTCTCCTTCTAAAATCAACACTGAGCTCCCCTTGATAAACAGACACTCCCTAGGCCTCTGGGTGTTTGATGATTTCTTCACTGGGTTGAGACAAGTGTCCCTATTGGTTTCACCTCCCTTTGTAACCAGACTTCACCACAGAGGAGATGGGTGCCCGCTTAGGAGTCCTCAGTAATGCAGTTTTCTGCAGACAACCGATGCACCTTCTTGCAGTAGGTGTGATGAATCCAGGATGCTCTCTCTTTGATATGCGGACAGCAGTTGATGTGCTAATGATAGTTGAATGGCCCTTCCCCCCTTGGTGCATTCCAAGTCTTTCTCTTTACGACCCAAGTGGTCCAAATGGTCGGGGGATAACAGAAGAAGGCATCTCAATTCTTCTTACATTCCTGATATCATGCTGCTGTGTTCTCCCCTTGTACTCATCCTGCCAACAAACATCCTAAACTTTGTCACCAATATGCTCTCTGCTTAAGATTTACTGGACAGTTTCTTAGATAACTTCAACTGTTGTTCTTTTGTCTATAGTCATGTTTAAGGATTTAGGATTACAAATGCTGTTCTCACCAAATGGTTCTATCTTTTTGCTCTATCAATTTAGTTTTCTACTTTCAGGTGCTAGAATGACAGATCTGCATGCTCCGGAAACACTCCAAAAAAGTCACTTCACATCCCTCTACTCCTAAAGTTCTAAACAGCTTTACATCCTGAATTAACAGTCTGTTCAGCTTATCTGTGTGTGTGTGTGTGTCTGTGTGTGTGTGTGTGTCCTTCTCTTCTCTCTAATTCTCTCTTCCCATACCTGTCTCTCACTTCCTTTTTCCCTCTTATTCTTTGTTCAATCTGATGAACCAAATATCGACATCATGTGACCGTCAATCTTCCACTAAAATCCTTCTTGTCTTTCCATTCTTTCAACTTCTCCTTCTAAAACTTCACCATCACTGTTTTACAACATCTTTTCTAATTAATTGTTCTATATCATTATTAGTTCACTAGGACACATCTGTTGCATCTCAAAGGACTTTCTCATGGAACAGAATTCTCACCGGGTGGAATTCTTTCTAGTTCCAGCTTTGGACTGGCAATCTTGAACTCCGTCTGAGGAACAGCTTCTCACCTTCTGGGAGGAATCACCTATTATTTGCGCTTCTGTCGTCCAACGGAGTCCCAATTACTCAAATTCCCTCTATCTTAATTTTTCTCAGTGTCTTAAGGTTCCCTATTGATTTCACACTCTTACTTCCTGTAGCATGTCTCTCTGAAGTTCCCTTCCCCCTTAACACCTTGTCTCCTTTTTATGACTCTTTGTTCTACTTCTCCTTGAGGCCTACGTTTCTTACTTTACAATTTAAACTATAAAATGGTAGTTTTCAATATCTTTAACACTCAAAACATACAACAGGCAATCACCCTGTACAACAGATACAACGCTTTCTCTCCCTTTTCTTATTTTTTACAACAAATACACTATCAACTGATATGTCTTCCTAGATGTGTTTTTCCAATTCGTTATTTTTGTGATAGCATCTCGTCTTGGCCAGAACTCATGCTATCTGCCCTGATCAGATTAAATTTCGTTATCTTTACTGTGAGTCTCTTGAGGGTATCCACTTCTCGCCCTCTAATGCAAACCCAGTTTGCACCAAAAAGCTCATTGATCCTTGCAACATTAATGGCACAAAGGGCAGCAAACAAACTTTACTAACACTGTTTGCACCAATATGCTGGAAAGTCTGTAAATAGCAGTACTTCGTGAGATCCCCATTCACGCCACACCAATGGTATGATGCGAATACTCGGCCTCAGTAGTCCCACCCATTCTCCTCAATTTTTATGAGAAACACACTTCGTCTTTTTCCAGATTAATATTTGATTGCATTTTAACAGTAACCTAAGAATTGGTTCATGGAGCTCAGAGACAATGAAGGGTCCGTCGACTTACTTTACGTAACTCCTCGCGCATGCCAATCCCCAACCTTACTGACGATATGGCGGTATCGCCAGGCCAGGCCACGCCGGGACTTCTAGCTCTGTTAAAACTTCCCGCGAAACTGGTTTAAAATACAGTTACAGTTTTTTTTTTTCTTAAATCTGTCGCGTATATAACGATTGCGACCAAACTCAAAGCCCCGTCAGTTTATGTATTTATCATAAAGAAACTAAGTAGTTACTCATCGCTGCGAACACATTCACACCTCTTCAGGTGGAAGAAACCTCTGTGAGTTTCACAAACACATACAATCTCTCACTCAACATAAAGCTTCCACTCATGCACTGACGTCATCTTTCATTCAACATACATCTATATGCTGCACCACTTTCATTATTTTAACATTATCCTTATGTAATTTTTACACTAATAATTTATTACCTCGTCAGACCAGCCCTCCCTGCTCACAACTAAATTGTCCTAGTTCTACCTAAACAAGGTTCGGTTATCAACAGGTCCTTGCCATTACCTTTTTAGTGAGGCCTCATGTGAGCAGAGAGGAGGGATCATCCAAGGGGTCCCAGAGAAAAGTCTGGTCCTTTGATCAAATCACTATTCTCCAACCACAACTCACCACAAAGATCACGTCGGGGTCACCAAATTGTTAAGTTCAAAAATCTTTGGGCGGTTGTGTGAAGAGAAGTCCCAGATGCAGAAAGTTATAATAAAAATGGATTTAATAAAAAGATGATGAACAGCATTTCAAAATGAATCACACTAATAACTACACAATATATACAAATATATCCCATGGGAGAGAGAAATCCCATGAGACAGAGATCCAGTGCCCCCCCCACCGGGCAGCAGATCCATACATACCTGCCCGGCAGAAGGCACCCAGAGATCTGCTGATGTTCTCACAATGTCTCAGCTTTGCCAGGTTTGGGGTCAGCCCCCCTTCCTCTGGCTAGCCTCTCTTCCAGTCCATTGATTGGACAAGACCTCGTCCTTTTAGGTGTTGGTCAACCCAAACCCCCTCTCACATTCTTGAGCATGTCCTCCTTATCTATCTGCTCCAATCTTCAGGCTGCGTAACTGTTTGTGGGCTCCTGATGTTTTCAGGATTCCTTCCACAATCACTCAATACATTTCATAATTCTAATTAATACATTTGTGTAGTACATACAGTGTCATCCATTCAATATTTGATAATCCATACAGAGTTATTTATTTGTCTTGACCCTCCAATGTAAACTCTCTAGCTCCCACTAGGAGCACTAACAAGCATTATTTTCTAACAATAGTTAGGGCTGGCTCAGGTTCATTTGCTCAGACTCTGTTGATCTACTAGGATTTTCATGCAAAGCCATCTCTAGGGTTTACAGAGAATGATCCAATATCCAGTGAGCGGCAGTTCTTTGGGGGAAATGGCTTGCCATGAGTTCTCAGGGCAAACATAAGAAACCTACAGGTCAGCAGCAAGGTCATGATGAGCTTTGGTTGAGTTAAATAATAATACGGGTTATTTGGATACACTTATGATATGCAACGTGCTGGACTGGGCCAATCATAAGGCAATAACATAATTTAATGAAACATTTAAACATTTTAGATCAAAAAGTAAGAACAAAGGAACAAATTCAGAATTTAGAGTTTAGGATTTAGTTGACATCTGTTCTTGGACTGGCCTTTGATCTCTAAGTCTCAATGCAGGAGCCTCAAGGACGGCCTGTTTGCTCCTCCCTGAGACAAACAGCTGAGGACTGTTCATACAGAATATTGTGAGATGTGTGAAACCGTTGAGTATGTTTGCCTGTTGCAGATTAGTGATGCACACTGATGGAGACCGAGAGAGTGAGGCTGCTTTGTAGGAGGGTTTTGTGTTCTGTTATGTAACAGTCTGTAGCCCTGCCTTCCTCCACTGGCCAATCTAATCCCTTCATCACTCTCCTCACTCTTCCCATGCAATGACCTGTACAGCCCTAACACACACACACACATACACACAATGGCCCTCGACTCAGCTGAGTGGGCGCCTTTAAGGGATCACCCTCCTCGCCCCGTTGGGGGGAGAGAGAGGGACTGCAGCTTCCTATTGGGTGCCAGCCTGTATCACCACCGCCGTCATCATCATGTGTGACATGTTCAGCATAAGCGGGGGGATGCAGAGAACAGCATGTTCACATGGATGTATGCCACCATTTCTACTGTGGCAAAGTGCAGTGCACTCCCATTCAAATGGAACAAAGATCCAATAATAAGCTTGTGTGAAAGGTACAAATTTAACATTTTGTTCGAAGACATAAAGTCACAGGACATCCTCTTTTATTGACAAAATTAGGATGAATGTAGTTTTAAATAAATTAGTCAGAGCTGTTTTAAACAAGGAGAAGCAAGGAAGGATGGAGGGAAGAGGAGACGAGGCTCTGTCGAGGTGAATGTTTTGTCTCTGTTCACAGACGTTCTCATCCTCTCTGTGACCCAGAACACTCCTGAGACGATCGTCATTGAGAGGTCCCTTTAAACCTTTGTTGGACTGCACTGAAGAGGATGAAGTTATTCACATGTGCAAGGGGAGAACATGGAGAACACGGAGAACACAGAAGGGCCAGCCATGTGAGGTGATAGTGCTGACCATGACACCGTTGTGCCACCCAACCTAGATCTCATCATATAATGAAATGTAGGTCACATTTTAGTGACGGATTCAACCACATATTTCTGCAGAGTGTAAATATAAATATTTTATCCGCCATAATAAGACTATGAATATTTAATTCCCAGTCCATCACTCAGATTAATAGACCTGTCCAGTTTCCAGTGACTATTATACCTTCAGCTAAAGATTGCATTGTGTCTTCAGACCGCAGAGGAAGTGTGCGGCAGGTGTGGGCTCGAGTCACATGACTTTCCACTTTGTTTGAACCAACAAACCATCCAGTCAGGCTGCAGGAGAGAAGTATGAAGAACTAACGTTTATTTACTGAGCGCCACTTCAACATGATACCAAAGATTATTATGTTTGCGTACAAAAACTATGCGGTTGTCAACTAACAAAATATTGTAGTACACAAAACGTCTGGTTCCAAAATGTCAGACTGAGAGCCATATGGCATAACATTTGATGAAGAGTGCATTATTACTTGTTTAGGACTCCAAAACCCAAACTTTAGGATCTGACAATTCAGAAACATAATGCACTTCAAATATCAACAGTAGTAATTGGCCCCTGTCAGTGTTTATTATTATTCTATATTTCAATACTGTTGTTATTATAATAATTAATGTTATGGAGCAAAAATTATGTCAAATATGATTTATAAACTTTGGCTGATAGATAGTAGTAAATAATTAATATTGATATGGACACTTTAATAAATGAAGGGACCAAAGGAAGACAGTCGTAGGATTGAGCTCTGACTTCAGTCAGAAGGGTTTCCACGTGAGGAGAGCAACTAACAGCTGCTTCAGGTGCTGCTCATGCATTTGCGACTGACAGAAGGAACTCAAAAAGCTATGGAGACAGGAAGAAGAAGGATTTACAGTTTTGAAAACAATCAATTAAATTAAGATCAATAGGCGTTATTGGCATGAATGTTCAAAATATTGTCACAGTGCCAATATGATTAGAGGAAAAGAACAAGGTACAATACATAAATAACCATACTCAAGGAAATGGCAGAATCTATTCATATCCCCGTCTTCCATGGCGTGACGTAGACCGGCACCATGCTCTGCACCCCTCTTTGCACGTGAACCCATCCTGACACCCTCCTCCTCCTCCCTCTTCCTCCTCCTCCTCCTCCTCCTCCTCCTCTTCCCCCAACTCACTGCAGCCCGTTTAGCTCCACACTAGCCTTCTCCCCATCTCTCTACCAGCCTCTGGACTCTGCACCGTCTGACCACCGGAGCACAGAGCGGATAGCAGCCAGCAGAACGTGCGTAAACACGTAAGTATTGGGCTTATTGGCTGCCTCCGCCGGGCTCCCCGCACGGTGCTGCGGGCTGAACACGTCGGTAACAATGGATGCTGGGGTTGAAATGCCGGCAGCAGGGGCAATGCGAAGATAAATTGAGAAACTAAATGAAAGGATACTTCCGCTCATGTTTGGCGTCCATTTAGATCATTAATCATTAGTTTTTAATTACTTGCGAAATTGTGCTGATTTCAGCCTCTGGTAGCTACCGTTACTCCCACGTGCAGCTGTAGTGGGTCATTAATCTGTGTGATGTAATCAAAGGTGGTCGGCTTTGAGTTAACATTCCATCACTAACGGGATTCACTGTATTCACCATCACATGGACTTGGTTCCCGCAGTGAACCTGCCTTTGACCCGCTTCTATTGCACGGTGGCACAGCATCCACTGGACCTGGATCAAGCCTCAGATGATTCATACTCATCGTATATTTCATGTCGTTTAAACTGAGTACTCTCTCATCACTGTCTCCAAAACTGAGGGCCAGGCAGGCAGAGGCCTGGTGGTTACATAACCAGGTTCCACCAAAATGACAGAGAGAGAGGAACGAGCATCATCTGCCCCTCTAACGGCTGTGTTGGTGGGACATGCACTCCTGTAATGAGGCTGGTGAACCGTGAGGGACTTTAGGAGGTGCAATGAGGCATGGAGTGGTTCAGCAGTTCTATTGTCTATTGTCTGAATGTGTTCCAGATAGCTGGACAGCCCCACAGAGCCACGAGTTGAGTCCTTTTCTGTACACCAACCACCATGACCTATTTCAACCACCATGACCTTGATATGAGCTGATAGCTTAACTTGTAAATATATTAGATCACAGGGCTTTGTTCTTTATGCATACTGATGATATTAGGATGTGTTATCAAATAGCTAGTATGATTTTCCACTTGGGACACTTTTATTAAATAGGACTTCACAGTCTTTTATGTTTTGCGAGGTTGATGAAAGTCCTGGTTTAAGTTGTACGCTGCCCCTCCTTTTGTCCCACAATATAAAGTGTTCATTTGTCCTGCATGATATGAAGTTTGCCTGTTGTTGTTGCCCATATATTGGCAGCTGAAAAGTACTGTTTGAGTTATGCACAAGAGTCAAAGTTATCAATCAACCTCAGCTGCATATGGGAGGAAGCCAGGAAACCCTGAAGGAACACACGTGTGCACAGGGAGAACATGCATTCCTCACAGAAGGACGACCAGCCTGGGAATTGAACCCAAGACCCTCATGCTGTGAGGCAACAGCTACTACACCACCGTGCAGCCTCAATGATCACGATGCTGCACTAAACTCCACTCAGGGATTTCTCTTATTGACACACAGACCTGGAACCTTGCTAATACATCCATCTATCCATTATCCAAACCACTTATCCTGTTTTAGGGTCTTGGGGCACTGGAGCCGATCCCAGCTATCATTTGGCGAAGGTAGGGTACACCCTGGACAAGTCGCCAGTCTATTGCCAGGCACACAATTGGACCGAAAAATAATTTGGACTCAGAACTGAGGAACCCTGAACACCTCTAAACCAGTTTGTGTTACCTGACTGTTAATCTTGACGAACTGCAGCGTGTACCTTTTAGTTCAGAGGGAAACATGGAGTTGTCTTCCCCTCCAAACTGCACAGACATAGACAGTGGTGCAGGGATGGATATGATAAAGGTGTTGGTCGAAAACATGGTGTATGTTCAGATTAGCATGTTGGGACATGAAGACATAGCTGACAGTGACAGTCCAGATATGACTTTAGTATGTAAAATGTGGGACTCTGGGTCCGTAGTCAGCTGAGGATTTCTGGGTTTGGTTTCTGCTCTCTCTCATCTTTTTGATGCCCATCCATCCTCCTGTCAGTGTTTGTAGACATGTCCTACCCTCCAATGGGCTGTCAGTGTTGTAGCTGCTTGGTGCATAATTTACACAGGTTCTGATTCCCTCATGCACACAACGACTGTGGCTCAGTGGTTAGCAGGTCTGACTTTCAATCAGAGGAGCGGTGGTTCAAACCCCGGCTCAGCCAGTCTGTGTTGTTGTGTCCTTGAACAAGACACTTAACCCTAATTGCTCACTTTTGTTGTGTCTACGGTCTCATGTAAGTCGCTTTAGATAAAAGTGTCTGCTAAATGTAATGTAAAACTGTTTTATTTTTAATAAACACTGCTGTTCAGTTCGGAAACAAGTATGATTGATGGATAATCTGTTAATGTTTGAATCATTCATTGAACAAAAATGGCACATATGGTTATGGTTACATCTACCAAGTAAAATCATTTCCTTTTAGACTATTGTAAATCAAACAAATGTAACAATCTGTAGAGGAATTAATAATTAAAATAATCATTGCAGCTACTACTCATTAATTTAGATTGATGTCTGTGGAAATATGTATGCATGTATGTAGTTTGTATGTAGTATAATTATTTGTAAGACCTTGAGAAATTGAGAATTCATCAATTAATTGATTAGTTAATTGACAACATTTTGGTACTTGAATTGTTCTCTGGTTCCAGTTTCTCTAGTGGGATGGTTTGCGGATGATTTATATTTCTGTGGACAGAATCTCTTTGGGTTGTAGACTGTTGGTCGGGCAACACGAGATGTTTGTTTAGTTTTAGACATTCTAGTGTAGATCATTGTATAACCATTCATGGATTCATTGGATAATTGGTCCACAGGTTCATGGCTGATGAGGATAATAATAATTAGTTGCCACCCTGCTGTTCATCCAGATTCCTCATTGGCCAGATGTCCTGTGTGTTAATACAATAAAGCAAGTGGGCACACTGCTGTGGTATTAGAGTCTGTATATGAACCTAAGGAACTCATTGAGCCAGATTGAAGCAGGTTGTGACTGTGATCTGCTCACCAGGACGTGTCTCCTCTGTGTCTCTACAGCTGTGATCATGTCATCAGTGCTGCAGAAACTGATCACCCCTGTGGCCAGCACCCCCGCTGAGCCTCCCAGGAACAAGGTGACGGTGGTCGGGGTGGGCCAGGTGGGCATGGCCTGCGCCATCAGCATCCTGCTGCGGGTAAGACACAACAGCAGGGGGCAGCTGTGGGTCAGAGGGTTGAGCGGGAAGTCCCCAGCTCCTATTGTCTGCATGTGGAAGTGTCCTAGAGAAAGATGCTGAACTAAATGAATTACATAAAGAAGGAAATGCCATGAAAATATCAAGGAACCAGGTTTCCTTTATGCCTGTGTAATAAACAATATCGGTAGCACTTTATAATAAGTACACACTATTTAGGATTCATGTTTGAATAATGCTTGATAAATTATGAATTCAGTGTTTATTCATGCTTTACTAATGTTAAATAGTGTGTACTTATTATAAATTGCTACCACAATATCCTAAATAAAAAGATCAATTAATATTTTGGGAAACTAAGATTGCAGATAGCATTCCATTATGTGGGTGACATAGTGTTAAAATATATTGTGCATACCTCTATTCAATAATAGCTACTGTATATTTTAACATCATTATACATAACACAAATCTTACACACATATGTCATGCAGTAAGACAGACAGAGACAACTCAACAGCTATAATAATAATAATAGAAATTGGACTAATAATAATATTATAGTAGCAGTGCATATAATATAATGATAATAGTACAACGTATAGTAATAACACAAATAATAATAACAATATGAGGATATAGGATGCTTGAGTATATCAAAAACATATTAGAAAGACATTTCGTACATAAGTAAGTACACAACTCCTTACTTACCGTTTTTATGTATGTGATAAACAGATATTGAATCAAAATGATATGTTGCTATATGTTTACATATTTACACATATGTGCATATATAAGTGTATACAAATAGTTTTAGATTGAATTTATATCTATATATCTGTAATAATGCGTAAATATATATGTATATAAAGTGTTAATAAACACATTTTGTGAGTCCTAAACTGTAAAAGCTCAGGTATAGACATACAAAACTAAAATATCTCAGTTGAATAGAAATGACATTCGTCATATTTGTGTGGATTATGTATGACCACAGTGAAGTTATGAAGTGGTGTCCATCATCAATTCAGTTCAATTCAGTTTATTTTGTATAGCCCAAAGTTACAAATTACGAATTATCCTCGGACAGCTTTACAATCTGTACACATACGACATCCATGTCCTGGGACCTCACATCGGATCAGAAACCCCCCCAAAAAAAAAGAAATGTACTTTTCACACTCCTCTGCTCCTCTGAACAGGACCTGTGTGATGAGCTGGCTCTGGTGGATGTGATGGAGGATCGTCTCAAGGGAGAGATGATGGACCTGCAGCACGGCAGCCTCTTCCTCAAGACCTCCAAGATACTGGCTGACAAAGGTCGGGACTTATTGCTGCCATGTGGCTGAGACAAAGGTCTCCAGACATCATGTCTCGCTTCACTTTCTCTCTTCCTCCAGACTACGCGGTGACAGCCAACTCTCGCCTGGTCGTGGTGACGGCTGGCGTTCGCCAGCAGGAGGGCGAGAGCCGCCTCAACCTGGTGCAGAGGAATGTCAACGTCTTCAAGGCCATCGTCCCCCAGATCGTCAAGTACAGCCCCAACTGCACCATCATTGTGGTCTCCAACCCTGGTGAGTACAATAAAACAGGCATCATCGGCAATACCTTGAAATATTATCATAACCACTGGTTGTAACACACCCTCCACAGTTGACGTGTTGACCTATGTGACCTGGAAGCTGAGTGGCCTGCCTAAGCACCGCGTCATCGGCAGCGGCACCAACCTGGACTCCGCCCGCTTCCGCTACCTGATGGCTGAACGCCTCGGCATCCACGCCAGCTCCTTTAACGGATGGGTGCTGGGAGAGCATGGAGACACCAGCGGTGGGTCCACGCTCCGTTATTAGTCAGCAGGACACCGTCAGGGGAGTTTCCCTGGAAACGTGAATGTCACTTGACCTGAAAGTCATCTCGGTGCTGAACTGTTGTGTTGCGTTTTCAGTGCCAGTGTGGAGCGGAGCTAACGTGGCAGGAGTCAACCTGCAGAGCCTGAACCCTGATATTGGAACTGATGGTGATAAGGAGGAGTGGACGGCCACACACAAGGCTGTAGTGGACAGGTAGGTCTGTGAGAGAGAGGTATGAAAAGAGAACATGAAACATTTAGGGTTCATATCTTTTGAGTAACTAACCTGCCAATTATGGAATACAGTTAATTCAATGTGAAATAAATAAATGAGGCAATCAATATATAAAAAGTGTTGAGTTACGAATAGTGAGTTATATTTCTTGAGCTCATATTCATATGAATAGAACAAAAGAGATGTCTCCTCTCACGGCTAATAGATGGAGACAAAGATTAAGTGGGCTGATAACTGCTATCATGGCCGTGGTCATTGATTCTGTGGGTTCTTGGGTCAGTGGGAGTGCTTCTGTTTTCTGAGGCAATTACATGTTAGTTCGAGTGGCCCCAGGGGGCCCGTGTACAGCAGCCTCCCTCACTACATTAAGGGCTGTCATTCATTGTACTTCAGAGACCAATCAGGAGGTTGTGTCAGCTTTTATAACCATTGATTATTCAACCACCTTTGATACTGATGGTAAAATATGCTTATTAAATACACACTGAGGTCATTCCTTGCCCTGCAGAATATTAAGAGAATATAATTAATGACACATATCTATGATGATATATTGGGATGCTTTATTTGTGCACTTGTCATATCACTATGAAATGGATTTCACATCTATTTGGGTCAGTTATGGTCGGATCATAGATTTGCCATGGTGTTCTGGGTGTTTGCTGGGCCGCTGTAAGATGATTGCTATTAAATATATGTAGATATATGTGAATTATTGTGAACGCACACACGCTGTTTGTGTTGCAGCGCCTACGAGGTGATCAAGCTGAAGGGCTACACCAACTGGGCCATTGGTCTGAGCGTGGCGGACCTGACTGAGAGTATCGTCAAGAACATGAGCCGGGTCCATCCGGTCTCCACCATGGTCAAGGTCTGACGCACGCACACACTCACGCACGCACACACACAATGAGAGCATAGAACCATGAGATCAGAGAAGCCTGAGGTCAGAGCAGAGAACCCTGAGATCAGAGAATAGAACCCTAAGGTCAGAGCATAGAACCTTGAGATCATAGAACCCTCAGGTCAGATCATAGAACCTTGAGATCAGAACATAGAACCCTGAGATCGGAGCATAGAACCCTACATTCAGAGAACCCGGAGATCAGAGCAGAGAACCCTGAGGTCAGAGGTTAGAACCCTGAGATTAGAGAATAGAACCCTGAGGTACGAGCATAGAATCAGAATCAGAACCATTTATTGCCATGTTTGTTTTCACATTCAAGGAATTTGTCCTGGCGGAAGGTGCATAACATTTAACATTTAACAATACACATTTAACAGTAAACGCAGTGCAATAAATGAGAATGGATGAATGAATATTTACAATTGAACAGTAGAATATCAGAATATCAATAATAAGATAAAGTGCATGGAATGTGCATGGAATGTGTGAAAGTGGCAAGTGTGAAGTTAAAGTGTCGAGTGTATTTAAATATAAGGGTATGAGCAGGGGAGTAGAGGATGCATGTATCCTGTGTGTGTGTGTTTCTCTGTGCCTCTCCCCTAACTCTGCATGCCTGTGTGTGTGTGTGTGTGTCTCAGGACATGTATGGCATTGGGGAGGAGGTCTTCCTGTCTCTGCCCTGCGTGCTCAACAGCACCGGGGTGAACAGCGTGGTCAACATGACCCTAACGGACGGTGAGGTGGGCCAGCTGAGGAAGAGCGCCGACACTCTGTGGGGCATCCAGAAGGACCTCAAGGATATCTGAACACCCCACGATGCCTGGCGGCCTGCAGACTTCCCCTTTATAACACCCCCCCACTCTCACACTGTAACGCTGTGATTTTGAAGGAGAACACCGGCGTCTTTCAAAGATTGTGTGGGTGTGAACTTCAGTTTTACATATGTCATCCGGCCTGATGGGACTGATTTCACATCAGTGCTGCATTATGTCACCATCTACTTCTTGTCAATCATCTTTAAGTCTCAGAAAGATAGCTGCGCTCCTTTAAAAGATAAACAGAATCTCTCCCCACCAGGTAGCCAGCTGATGTTGGTGTGTTACTGTGTTTGTGTTTAGAGATGTGAGGTGACCTGTGTTACTGTTCATGATCAGCTGTTTGGTCCAGGATCAAACAAGCCTCAAAAAGCCACAACTGTCACTGTCCTCCTCCACCACTTGCTGTATGAGTCGTTCCATTAGTTTCCTGCAGGGCAGCACTCAGAAAAAGACCCGTAAAATCCAAGATGGCGCTGTTTTCCTCCCGCCTTCGTCTAAAAATGGTAGTCTACAGCAAGTTCCTCAGTATTAGCGAAGAGGGGACGTCCAGCTCCAGATGTTAGTCTGACCGTGTGTTGTGTGTAACTTAATAAAGTTGAACCTGGTGAAGGATAGTGTGTGTTGTTGTGTGATCCATTTTAATAATGACTCAAATAATTTACCCTTTGATTAATGATGCCACCTGTGAGGATGCAAATTAGAGCTCATTCACTTTATAGTGAAGAATACACACTGTCCAACGGATAAAATAAATTAATAGTGGAATAAAGATAACCAATCTGAAACATTTAAAGTAAACAATATCTTGGGATTCATCAATATTGATAACATGCAAGGTTATCTCCTTTAAAATAATAAACAAGGAATTCAAAGTCAAAGTCAGCTTTAATGTCAATTTTTTACATGTGCAAACATACAAAAGATCGAAAGTACGTTTCTCTTCTGTCCAACATAAAGTGAATAGTGAATAATAATAATTATGTTGCAATAAGAAAAATCATAACTGAACATCAAAGTAAGATTACTTCTTAATGTTTTATTCTAAATTTATAATTTATTTTAGTTTTGTGTAGTTTTTCTTATGTAGTAAAATGGGACTCCAAACATTGCCAACCTTGTTTTTAAATTACATTTGTAATTGTGTTATTTGTAGTCTGTTACCCTTTTAATTAATGCTTTTAAATTACTAATGTATTGGGGTCCTTGGGGTCCCTGGTCTAAAGCACCCAGTCGATGCAGTTAAAACAGATACAATAGCATAGAAGAATAAAATGTTTTCCATGGGTGCTAATTTAAAATATCACGTACTATCAGGGGGACAGGAACACACAGGCAGCATCTGCGCTGTCTATTTCCACCTAAAGCAAATTAACTGAATTTCTTTTGAAAAATAATATTTATTTATTTTGATGACATTAATTACAGACATTATGCATCGTAAATTGGTTAAATACTAAATACATGTTCCATGTTGTTGTGTCCTTGAACAAGACACTTAACCCTAACTGCTCACCGTTGCTGTGTCTACGGTCTACTGTATAGCATGTAAGTCACTTTGGATAAAAGCGTCAGCTAAATTAAATGTAATGTAATGTAATGTTACAAAATGCCAGTGTCTGCTGCTTTAGGTTTCTATTTGTAAATGTATTGTCTTTTTCTTTTTTTACCTCTTGCAATTCTTTAAATGATTTCACAGTCAATATAGGTACAAAAGTTTTATTCAGAGAAACATAATTTGTATCTGAAGAAAAAGACCCCTTTTAAACAGATACGGACACATGTTGACTTTTCACCTATGGGACACAAGCTCTGAGAGAAAGACACACATCGGGCGGGGAGGGGGGCACGTCCAGTTACCGTGAGAAGAGAGAGGGGCGATGCGAGAGGGGGGAAAGTGTCCTGGCTCTTTTAACGGCTCTTCTGTAGGTGTAGCGTTTCCCAAAGCGGAGGCCGAACGGGTTGAAGTTGAATTTACTCCTGCGGTCGTTGCACAGGAGCTGCCGCTGCTCCTCGTTCTCTCTCAGGGACAAACACGGGTTGGCATCCTCCGCCAGAAACTCTCCGGTAGTTCTCCTCGTGAGCGCTGAGAGGACTGATCCTGAGGACAACAGCAGCAACCACACACCTCAGTATCTTTCAGTTCAAATAGTTTGAGCGATTCAGTTTATATTTAACTGACCAAAGCTAGAGCAAAGGGGAAAGCAAGTCTAGAAATATGATTTTAGTAAAATGACATAATACTTTATTCTCTTTTTCTTTATCATATTATTATTATTATTATTATTATTGTTGTTGTTTCTAATTGTATCATTTTATTTAATTATTGAATCATTACTGTTGGATTTGTGTAATTACCTTTCATAAGTTGATTCAATTTATTGTATGCAGAATTGTAATTAGTGAAGTAACTATAGCTGTCTACTAAATTTAGTGGAGTAGAAAGTAAAATATTATAAACTAAGATATTAAAGGAAATATTCAAGCGAAGCACAAGTCACTCAAAAGTGTTCTCAAGTACTTGGGTAAAAGTATCATATTTAGCGTCTCCCAGTCAAGTGAAACAAGCTCTTTCTATGAAGAATAAATCTTGAGTTAAAAATCATGTCCTTTGTTGCCCACCTGTTGCACGCGTCCTCTGTGCTGTGTCAAATCCCCGCAGAGCTGCTCGCACACTCCCTCCGTTCTGACCGGCTATCAGCCCGCACACCACAACCAGAGCCACGAGTCTCATGATCCCCTCTCTCTGCGTCCAAACAGTGCAGATACAAGTGTTTATGTTCACTTCTCAGCAGGTACTAGCACGGTCACTCCTATCAGACCTGTTTTATATTTCCACCAGGGGACCTCATGCTCCCACAGCTCACAGCCAATCACAGCCATCTGCGTCCCTGTGCTGTAAATTGCGAAGCTGTCCGCTGCTGCTGGTGCTGAAATGTGTAAGTCATTAGCTCTTCTGGGAAATGTTGAAAGCTCAGTTTGCTGCTGGGATCATTCATCCAGTACGAGATAATATGTTACTGCATGTTGAAAATCAATGAAGTCGTCAGCGTTTAACAATCAAGTGGCAGAAACAGGGCTGAAACCAAAGGACAGTGATTGTCCAATCCAGGTTCCAGTTTGGCTACAGTACTGCAAAGAGCAGCAGCAGAACAAGGGGCTGAGTTGTTAATAGAAAATTAATTCAACTCTAGCTTGTACTTAAATATATTCTACTTTCATTCGTGTAATACACCAGTGTATTAGCAGGGAGGGAGGCCCAAAGCACACAGTAAGCAGCCGTGCAAATGGCTTTACAAGCGTGCTACTGCTAATGTGTTGTGTTTTTCAGACTTCTCAATGGGCAGTATTTAAAATGAGGAAACAATCTGACGGGGCTGCAGGTGACTAGGACTACTAATACAAATGTTCTTGTATACACAAATTATTGGAGAGCTCTGCCTTTATTAGATTTAAATAAAAGAAGAAAAAAAATCTGAATTTGATTATTGAACAACATGAATGTGTTTGGAGAATTTTCAATAAGTAATTTTTAGATTTCGGTTACCCTGTTTCTATTTTCCTTTGAGAACATTATAAGCTACACTTAATAATGCTTAACTATGGGGCCCAAAGTTCCCCTCAGTAGTCTTCACTGAAACATTACCCTGACCAAGGGTTGCACATATTGCTTTTAGGCATATAACAGCAATAATGATGATTATAAAAAAGGTGGTGTATAATGAATCAGGATAGTAAGAGATGCTGTTGGCCGTGATGTTAATCTCCATCTAGGCCTACTGTAAACATGAATTGCATGTAGCAATATTGAATTATGTGTGAATTGTTACATCCTTATCAACTATTTTCTTGGCAAATGTCAAAATCAGTATTTGTATTGGAGTATTTGTATTACTTAAAATAATGTTACGATCTGGTATCATGGTGGTATCAGATAGGAGGACCCTTTAAAAAAAAAAACAGATCAAAGCAGAGGTACAAAGGAATCAAAACAGGGATAAAAAAACAGGAGTCTAACAAGGCAGGGGGGTGTGGGGGCTAGAATGAAGAGGAGAGAGAGAGAGAAGAGGAGAGAGGAGGTGCTAACTATAAGCACTATCAAAGAGAAAAGTCTTAAGTCTACTCTTAAATGAGGTGACTGTGTCTGCCCCCCGGACTGAAAGTGAAAGCTGGTTCAACAGAAAAGGAGCTTGATAACTGAAGGCTCTGGTCCCATCCTAATTTTTAAGACTCTAGAAATCACAAGTAGCCCCGCATTCAGTGAGCGCAGATCTCTGGCGTGACAATATGGTGCTATAAGCTCGAGTCAATATGTGCCTAATCCTTGAAATGTTGCGTAGGTGAAAGAAGGCGGTCCTTGAGATCTGCTTCACGTGGGAACTGAAGGACAAGTCTTGATCAAAGACAACTCCCAGATTCCTCACGGTGGTGGTTGACGCAAGAGCAATGCCATCAAGAGAAACAATATCAGTTGATAATTGATTTCTCAGATGCACGGGGCCAAGCAAAATAACTTCAGTCTTGTCCGAGTTCAACATCAGGAAGTTGCAGGTCATCCAGGTTTTTATGTCTTTAAGAAACGCTTGAAGTTTAGCCACCTGAT
Organism: Cottus gobio; assembly: GCA_023566465.1. Lineage (NCBI taxonomy): Eukaryota > Metazoa > Chordata > Actinopteri > Perciformes > Cottidae > Cottus > Cottus gobio. The sequence goes on from CM042236.1 coordinate 1,502,498, forward strand.
TGGTTTCATCTGGCTTGATCGATATATATAGCTGAGTATCATCGGCATAACAATTACATTTTATTGAGTATTTCCTAATTACATTGCCTAAAGGAAGCATATACAAGGTGAACAAAATTGGTCTAAGCACAGAACCTTGTGGAACTCCATGACGAACGGCAGTGTTCATAGAGGCTTCATCATTTACATATACAAACTGAGATCGATCTGAAAAATATGACTTAAACCAGCTTTGTGCTGTACCTTTAATTCCAATCACCTGTTGTAGTCTCTGTAATAAAATGTCATGGTCAATGGAGTCGAACGCAGCACTAAGGTCTAACAGGACAAGAACAGTTACAAGTCCCCTATCTGATGCAACTAGAAGGTAATTCGTAATTGTCACCAGTGCTGTCTCTGTGCTATGATGCTTTCTAAATCCGGACTGAAAGTCCTCAAATAAACTATTGCTATGTAAAAAGTTACAACTGATTTGCTACTACTTTCTCCAGAATCTTAGACAGGAAAGGCAGGTTGGAGCTAGGTCTGTAGTTGGCCAACACCTCTGGATTGAGAGGGGGGGGGGGGATGTACGAGTACTGGCAACGCCACCTGGGGACTTACACCCCAAGAAATATAAGTATAAAGCACCCTTAAATATAATGTGCATCAGGACACAGATTCATGGCTAATTTGGCCGTGTTTTAATAAAATCAAAAGTGTATTAGAACATTTAAAATAAATGCTAAGAACCAAAACATGCAGACAGCAAAACCATGCAAACCAAACTAAAACAGCAAAACAAAACAGAAGAACAGCAAAACAGGTGTGGTTAAAAAAAAAAAAAACAGAGCAAAGCAAAACAGCAGCAGAAGGTACCTACAAATGATAGCAAAAAAGAGATTAAAAGGGTACCACACTGCTGCCAAGATTCGGACTACGATAAGTTACTTGTAGAAAACTCACGTGAGCCACCACCACGCCAGGACAGGGACCAAAAGGGACTGGCACCATGAGTACAGGTGCCCTTTATCATTGGTCTGATTGAGGGGGGGGGGGTAGCCACCCCGAGGGCAGCGTTCAACAACCCTTCTGAGGATTGTCCCCCACTACAATCTACCTCCTAGTTTTTGAATCGTCTTCGTAGCCCCAATTGACCTACTCCCGGCTGTCTGTGGAAGGTGATGGAGGTTGGGATGCCTCCCGGCATTGGTGCGTGTTGTCCTTCTTCTTGATGTCTCCACGTTAACTGGAACAACCTCGACTGTACCTGGTAGTTGATCGATTGGTGCTGCAGTCTGTCCCGGAACCAGCGTAAACCATTCACCATCCAGCGAGGACTCAGCCATAGGAGGGGGTTCAGTCTCTTGGGGAGGCTCACTAGGACAGTTAATCACACGAGCCAATTTACTTTTGATTAGTGAACGGTGGACATGTTTTATCTTTTGAGGGTCGTTTATCGGGGCGAAAGTGTAGACTGACCCTCCAATTGCTGGGGCTTTCAGCACTTTGTAGTCTTCTGAGCTCCAGATGTCTTTGATTTTATGACGGCCTATGACGCCGACATCCCTGAGGTAGACTAACTGGCCTTCCTGCAGGGGTACTTCTCGCACATGTTGATCATAGTACATCTTGACTGTAGCCTCGAGGTGCGTGGAAGCACCCTCAAAAGCATGTCGTAGCCGGGTTTGGTGTTCCACAATGCAGTCATGAGTGCTACCAGCTACAGGTTCCTGAACTCTGCCCAACAGAAAACCAACAGATAACTGAGGGTCTTGCCCAAACATCAAATATAAATGGAGACTCACCAGTGGACTGGTGCGCTGCAGTGTTGTAGGAGAAAGTCACTTGTGGCAGGTAGCATGACCAATCCCTCTTCTTGGTAACTGGCAGGATGCGTAAGAGGTTATGTAGGGTGTGGTTGAACCACTCACATTGGCCATTACCAGCTGGATGGTAGGGAGTGGTGTGGCTTTTCTCAATGCTATACATACTGCAAAGCTGTTGGATAAGATTGCTCTCAAAGTTCCTGCCTTGGTCAGAGTGGATACGACTTGGCACTTCAAACTTGCAGAACCACTCATTGACCAGCACCTTAGCGTGTGTTGGGACTGCTTGAGTGTACTTTGAAAAGACATCAGTCATGACCAGGACATTTTCCATCCCATTCGTTGACGGCTACAGCATAGTAAAGTCCACAGCAAGTATTTGATTTTGGTGAGACGCTATCAAATGGCCCATGAAGGCGCAGGCAGCCGGTTGAGTGTTTTTAGCTACCTGACAACGTTCACACTCCAGACACCATTGCTTAATGTCATGGTGCATTCCAGGCCAGTAGCACCGCTGATGGACCAAATCAGTTGTCTGTTCTATGCCTTAATGTCCATGTTCCTGATGTAGCTGATGCAGGACCTGGCTCTTGAGTGACATGGGTAGTACCAGCTGGAGGACCTCTTCTCCTTTGGGGCGTCAGACTCTGCGATAAAGCAGCCCATCTTGTTCCTCTATCCGGTCAAACTGTCCAGTACAAGGACTTCCTTGGAGGTCTGGCGTCGTTCAGCTGCATCCGGGCCCTTCCTCTTGATCCAAAACCTCAGGAATTCCTTTATGATTGAGATGGTGGCCTGTGTAGCCTCTCGCAAAGTGAACAGGCTGTTGGCACCACCTACAAATTACAGTTTTCATGCGAGGCTTCAACTGATTTCTAGGGACATTGGTAAGCTGACTCAACTGTTCTTGCTGATCCCTTAGGATTTCCTTTAGTTCACCTAGCTCAGAGCCAACAGAGGAATTACCCGCCTTGCCATAACCAGGATGGCCTCTCTAAGCAGAGTGCTGAAAACCAAATGCTACAGGGACAGAGTTGCTTCTGCTCCTCCCACCCCCTGGCATCCCTTCATGGTCCCACCTAATGGTCTCACCCCAGACATCTATCAAGGTGGCAGTGGGGTGGCTCCGGACAAACTGCTTGAGTTCTCTGCGTAGGTTACAATCAGACACAAGTTCAACAAATTGGTCTCTGAGTAACACATCTTTGTTCAGTAACCCAGGTGGGGTCCTTTTGACAACCTCCTGCAAATTCCTTCCTGCAAAGACACATATGACCTATTACACCCATACAATTCCTGCAGCATAGTCAGAATCTTGTCAGGATCTTCCCTTTGCTCCCGGGACCTATATTTAACCTCTTCCCTTGCCTCTCCATCTAAGTGATCATACATGAAAAGTGCTTGGTCAGCAGGTGACAGATGACGAGCATGTATACAAGACTGGACCTCTTCAACCCACTCAACAATGCTGAGACCTGTCTTACACCGGAACATGGGGCACTTCCTGTCTCTAGGAAGGTACATCAGTCTCTAGGTTACTGGAGCATGGACCGAAAGGTGCCCAAGGGTAGTAGAACTTGATGCGGCGCTGGTCCCAGGCTGGTTGACTACCCGCTTCTGACGCATCAACCGATTATCATCTTGCAGCCCGAGGGCTGCATTTCAACAACCCTTCTGAGGAGCGTCCCCCACAACAGGAACAATGTAAGGTTCTCATTGTAACAGAATACGGTTATCATGGGAACATAATAAGGTTCTCATGGGAACAGAATAAGGCTCTGATGGTAACAGAATACATTTCTGATGGGAACAGAATTAGGTTCTGATGGCAACAGAATAAGGTTCTGATGCTAACAGAATACATTTCTGATGGGAACAGAATAAGGTTCTGATAGGGACAGAATAAGGTTCTCATTGTTGCACCACACTTCTAACTAGCCAGAGGGCTCCAGAGGACTGCAGATACAGAAGAAGTCTTCCTGGCTGAACCATGAGACTGAAACATCCCCTCTTGCTCTCTCCTCATATTTCTTTTTTATTTATACTGGGAAGTGTCAAATGTTTTATGAAAAATTAGGTTGTGTATGTGTGTTTGTCATTGTATTCTACTTTTAGGGTGCCTTTTTAACATATGTACAGGAAGAATTGTATAACAACTACACACTATCTAGCATTAGTAAAGCATGAGTAAACACTTAATTCATCTTGAATTGTCTTTCAAATCTACAGTAGAACTGGTCCAGCTCGTTTGCCGGCCGAAGTTCGTTCATGGCGTGGGGGGTTTGGGGCTTGTAGTGGTGGTGATCTGTCTGAAGCAGAGTCACTTGCTGAGAGCTGGTGTTGCAGTTTCTCAGAGTACAGTCATGCATTTATTTATACATATAATGATTTAGATAAGTACTAATGTTTATGTACTATGTTAAATGTGCTTCATAAATGTGTTTTGATACTGAAATTCATGATTAATTCTGGTAGTTACTAGTCGTTAGTTAAGTATTTTGTTTGACCTCATCTGAAGTGAGGACTATCTATGCTTTATAACGCATTTATAAATGTCATGATGGTGATGGCCCCCTATCACCATCATGACATCAGACTTGTGTTAGCTTTGAGGCACTGCTTATAAATGCTTTGTTAAGCATAGATAGTCACTTTATATTAGGTCACAGAACATACTTAACTAATACTTAACTAATAACTAGTAATTACCTGAATTAGATTCATATTGAGATTCAACTTTATTATCATTGAACATAGTACAAGTACTGTGACAACGATATGTAGAGTAGCATCTGTCCAGAGTGCAAAATAGAAGCAGTAAAAGTGCAGTGCAATGTGGTGTGTAAATATAAAATGAAAGACAATATAAACAGTATAGACAGTATAAACAGATCTGCATATATATATAAACTGTTATTAACTGTTATAAACTGTTCCTGAGCCTGCTGGTCCTGGAACGGAGATTATAGCGCCTCCCAGAGGGGAGGAGGGCAAACAGTCCATGGCTGGGGTGTGAGGTGTCTCAGACTATGCTGTACGCTCTCCAAAGGCAGTGCTTGAGGTGGATAGTCTCAATGGCAGGGAGTGGAGTACCGGTGATGAGTTGGGCGGTTTCACCACCCTCTGCAGAGCTTTCCGGTCTGAGGCAGAGCAGTTGGCGTACTAAACTGTGACACAGTTTGTGAGGATGCTCTCGATGGTGTAGCGGTAGACGTTCACCAGGATCTGAGGAGACATGTTGATTTTCTTCAGTCTCCTCAGGAAGAAGAGATGCTGGTGTGCCTTCTCGACCAGGGTTGATGTGTTGAGGGTCCAAGAGAGATCCTCTGAGATGTGGACACCCAGAAACCTGAAGCTGGTGACACACTTAACCTCCGTTCCATTGATATGGATGGGGGAGTGTGTGCAACGCTTTGTCTTCCAGAAGTCCACAATAAGCTCCTTTGTCTTTTTGGTTTTATGGTTTACAACCATTAGAGCATAATTTATAAGTCCTTAAGAATTGGTTTGCCATCATTTACATTTAAGTATGAAAACCCAAACATGAAACACATTATAGTCAAGCTTATTAATCAAAAATAAAACATGTAAAACTGTGTTAATGAATTGCATACAAATGAGTTACTAATGAGTGTTCATTTTGGAACAATGCTTTATAAATGATGAATGAAGTGTTTACTCATGCTCTACTAATGCTAAATAGTGTGCAGTTATTACAGGACTGATTCTTAAATTCATGATTGGATACACTATCTGTCAGCAACAACTGCACCAAACCTTTCACCCTGTGCGCTGTGTGTGTGTGTGTGTGTGTGTGTGTGTGTGTGTGTGTGTGTGTGTGTGTGTGTGTGCGTGTGTGTAATCGTGCCCTCCTGCTGGCTGGAGGTCAGCCCTTGTAGGCGGGGTGGAAGCTCGCTACCCCCACCAGTCCCTTCTATCTTGTCCAGGAGGACTGACCCAGCTGAGCCCAGGATTCACCTGCAGACCCACGGCCACAGCTCTAAATCCCACGTGGTATCTGACTGACCTCCAGATGTTCTAAGATGCCGCTGTCACGTTCCTTGTCCATGACGTCCCTGAGTGGGGTGCTGCCGGCCTGGGAGGAAGACGAGGTGCCTGTGGAGGACCTGCTGCTCTTCGAGGTGGCCTGGGAGGTCACCAACAAAGGTCAGATCACAAGTGTGATGAAACACACATTTCCATGAGTTCAACTACAGAAGACCTTCGTACAGAATATTGAAAATTACATTCTTTTTTTAATTTCACTATACTTTCAACACATGCAGACTGTTCATGTTCTGTTTAAGTATTCAGATACAGTATATGTGGAAGATTTAATGAACTAAAAACAAGAATTGACTTTGGAAGGAAACTGATTGAATAATAACAACTGTAAAACTCTTCTAGTATTAGTATACCTTTATGTAAACTGCCTCTTTGCCCCTTGAAGAGCAAATATTGAAATCCAATAAGCATGGAGACAGTGTCAGTTCCTCTGAAGAGTTAAACATTAAACTGCAGATAAGTGGTGGAAGCGGAATAGCTATGACTTTGGCCGGTTTAGCCTCCTGATGCTAAGATGTGTCAACAATTAAATCAGAAGCACCGACATGAAAACATTAGACAAACTATGAAGCAATACCTGGACATGAAGAAATTACAATGTGTTTGTAATGATTATATATGCCTTGATTTGACTTTAGCCTTGAGACTTAGCTGGTGCTTTTATCCAAAGCGACTTACATGCTATACAGTAGACCGTAGACACAGCAACGGTGAGCGATTAGGGTTAAGTGTCTTGCTCAAGGACACAACAACATGGACTAGAGAGAGAGAGAGAGAGAGAAAGAGAGACAGAAACAGAGAGGTCATGATCTCTGTACTTTGGGGACTGTGGTGGTTTGGTGACCTGTTGCTTGATGGTCCACCAGTGACTACATCAACCTTTGGTTTGGCCCCCAGTATGTCATCCAGTATCCTGTGGCGTGTAACACTAATGTCACCATGCTGTGGTTTTATGAAGGTGTGTGTAATAACATATGTATGTGGTCACACATACCATATCTGATCAGTGTAATATCATATTATTTGCTTCCACATTATGATTAGTATTTCCTGTATACACTGCACTGTGCATGTGTTCATGTTCATAATCTGTGTAATCATTTTCACATTGTGAGTGTGAGCTTGTGCGTCCACACAGTCAGTATTTGGTCATGTTGTCAAACAGTTCAGAGGTTATTGGCCTTTCTGCTGTTCTCTCTGCTCTCAGCTCTTACCTAACACCAGCTCTCTGATGCAGTTTAGACGTCATGATGGGCATGTTGATGGTCGTTCATATCAATAGTTGTCTTTTTTCCTTGCCACGTGAGGGACTGGGACAAACATTTCCACATGTTTTCGTTTGTTATAAAATATAAAATTCTGTCTGTGTTTGACAAATTCCACAAAATAGCCCAGCATCAACACAGGATTACTGGAGACCCATTTGAGCATTTAGGTTTAATAGATGAGTGTTCAGCATTGAGAAACACACTTTGCTTTGCGTCTGTCTACAGACAGGATGCATCATCATTTTACAAGCAGAAACTAAATGAAAGAGGAAACATTTAATGAAAAGGTCTAATCTTGTTTGCTCTAATACTCAAGATAACCAGGCTATAATGAAATGGTAAAAACAGAGAGGACATTGAAGGGAAAATGGAGTTACATTTGTATTGAGCCTTTCTCGTCTTCTTACATGTCATCATTCACCATCGCACTCACATTACACTGATGGCAGGAGCTACTAAGGGGGCAACCTGCCCATCAGTATTTGATCTAATCATTCACACATGCACACCGACAGCCTTCAGGAGTACTTGGAGTTCTTGCCATGTGGACTGGAGGAACCGGAGAGAAAACATTAAATGATACTTGTGACCATATATAACATGACAGCTTACAACAGAACAGCAAGTTTGATCTGGGAGTTTAGCTTTCCACATTGTACACAAGCCTCATAACTAAATAATACACCACTGTTTTACTCCAGTCAAACTATTACACTGAGCGTTCTGACTTGACCTTCATTCTATAAGTAGAACAGAGTTCCAACGGTAAAACTGCATGACCTTCATCTTATTCAATGATGTTCATGTTTAAAGTAGAGAAGAAGTAAAACAAAAAAAAACATCTTCAGAGCGGTCCTATCTTTGCATCAACAACCTGCAGTTGGAGGAATCTACACAGTGATCCAGACCAAAGCCAAGATCACGGTGGATGAATGGGGCGAGAACTACTTTTTGATGGGGCCCTACTTCGAACACAACTTCAAGACCCAGGTGGAGGTCTGCGAGCCACCAAATCCCGTCATCAGGAAGGCCATGGATGCTCTCATCCACAACGGCTGCCAGGTGAGAGTACATATACACTGATTACATATATTATTACTATATATGGAACAATATATGGAACTATATATATATATATATATATATATATATATATATATATATATATATTTGCTTATGTTAGCTGAAAAACTACTGCTTTAAGAATTCCTTTCATTCTACCATCAAACAATGTCCCTGTGTAGAGAACCTAAAGACAAAGATCTCAACGTTCTCCAGGCTCAGTTGCAGGGGAATTGATCCAATCTTAAATGTAGAATGACCACATGTAGGGATTCCTCTTCTACTTAAGTTAACACACTGAACCTTTTCTACCACAGTTGCTTGCTAGCAATATGTGCTCATCACAATATGTCTTCAGTGCACCCAAGCACACTGGAAATAGATTATGAAAACAGATTTTTAAAATGGTATCTCTCTCACTGGGCTTCCTTTGCTGATGTTGATGCTGCAGGTTCATTTTGGCCGCTGGCTGATCGAGGGCAGCCCCTTTGTGATCCTGTTTGACATTGGCTCTGCAGCCTGGAACCTGGACCGCTGGAAGGGGGACCTGTGGGAGACCTGCAAGATAGGCCTGCCGTACGATGACCGGGAGGCTAATGACTCTCTCATCCTGGGCTCGCTGATCGCCTGGTTCTTCAAAGAGGTCAGCTTGTGTTCAGCCTGCAGTTCAGCACACTGCTTATCAATCCTTTACATTTCAACCTTATATCTGCTGCTGCCATCTTATGGTTACAAAAGAGACAACTTGCCTGTTGCCTTAGCTAACCACAACTATTTCCAACTTTGTTTTCCAGTTAACAGACCAGCTGGGCGATAAACCCAATGTCATTGGTCATTTCCATGAGTGGCAAGCAGGACCAGGCGTTATTCTCTCACGAGCCCGCAAGATCCCCATGGCAACAATCTTCACCACCCACGCCACCCTGCTGGGACGATATCTCTGTGCTGGAAATACCGACTTTTACAACAACCTGGACAAGGTAAGAGGTCGGGATAGCTTTTCATCCAGTTACCTCTATAAACACATATCTGCATATGAATGCAGAACCGGAAGGCAATGGGACAAGATTGTTGTATAAAGAAGCATTCTGGTTTCTGTTTGTAATCTGTGCTGACTAATCACATTGGAGCGGCTTTGGTTGGATGCAGGTATGGAGCGCAGATAGAGCCAGACCACACTGGCTGAAATGAAATCTTGGAACCCATCGGCTATCGTAACTTTTTATCCGCTAAATAATCAAATGTAATTATCAAATCCGGTCGTACACATCGTCTCTCAACTCCAAATCCAAATCCATTCTCGCTTCTCAAGCGGCTCATCGGATTGTAATCAATGACCGGCACACAGAAGAGGAAGTTTTGGTCCGAGTTTGGCCAATCAGTATGCATGCACATACTGTCAATGCTGAAAACTAGTGTAACAAATACGTTCACAGAGCAGGCCATTGCCACATTATTATTGGAGGTGGCAATAAAGTTCCAGCATTGTTTTCTCATTTGAAAGCCCTGTTCTGATTAACAGGATAGGAACACTGGCTTTTGGGTTCTTGAGGGAACGTCTGGAGTCTGTGTTGGACTCTTGTCTCAATTACTGGAGACAGAAAAGCTTGTTCCTTCTGCTTGCTGACCTGTACTTGTAGAGCCCTTTTCTAGTCTTCTGACCACTCAAAGCACTTTAACACTGTATGTCATCATTCACCCATTCACACCCTGATGGGAGGGGCTAAGGTTCCACCTGCCCATCAGTTACTGAATAGATGTTTGGAGCACATTGACGAATTGAACGATCTAGAAAAGAATGGAGTGAGAGCCGTATATATTGACTGTAGATGAAGGGATGGATTGCTGGGGTGCAGTTGATTGGCAAAACTAAGGGTGTTAGGATTTTTTACTTTTGAACTCATTTCAATCCTTTAATATTGAGTATCTCCCTCTCAGATCTGCTACATATTGATATTTATATAATGAAAGATGTTTACATTCTCTTAAATTTTTGTGGCTTGAGGCTTATTTTTGCGCACCATCTGTCCATGGTTGCACATTTTTAAATAAGATGTTCATGAGTTTTTTGAGCAGCTCTAAGCAACAACTACTAATAACAAATCATAAAGGTTTCAATTGAAATATGTGCTTCTCATGGTTTTGCACTTTGAAAAGTATTAATGTGAAGATTAGGGTAAAAGAGAGGGGAGTCTAGTTTCAAGTGTACCTCACTGCAAAGAGTGGGCCCAATCCAACATTGCGTTGAGGGATGGGATTCAGACACTGTTGGACCATCCAACAAGAAGTCAGCTTGAAACTCTAGTTTACTCTCCATAAAACCTGATGCTCTGTAAGCCATGATGACTTTGTGTATGCTGAGCCATTCTGAATAGATTATCATACAGTCAAAATGGTTTTAGCACCAGTATTGAGCTGCCGGTGGTTTTAAAGATTACAAAGGGACTTTGCTTTCAAGTGCTGGTCATGATGGTGGCTGCTTGCTGAAAACAGGTGTCTTCAACATTCCAGGAACTTTGACCAAGTCACCTTTTTAATTGTTATATTATTTGACAGTTTCAGCAGTAATTTAAGCATTTAGAGTTACATTAATCTACAGGTTTTGAAAAGGTCCAGGAAGTGAGAAAGTGAAAACCTCTCAGATACAACTCCTTGACATACAAAACAACACATAAAGTCCCCATAGGATTCAAGCCCAAACCACCAGGTGTTCTCATGCTGCCTATGGGATTAACCACATGGGATTATCACATATTAACCATGAGATCTTCACACATTTATGATTGTCAACATGAACAACATATTGAAATCCACAATCCATGACACAAGCAGTATGCTTTTGTGTACACACACATGCACACATTGTTGTGTTCACCAGATTCATCAGATTCATCTTCACATTCAAAGGTTCAAGCCCAAAAACGCAGCCTTTTACATCCACTTAGAGCATCATTAGTGATGTTGAGCTGTGTGTTGAGGGCTCAGGGTGATGTTTGTAATTGGCCTCCTAAAGGTCAGCATGGAGGTAAAGGCCACTCACTTGCTGAATGGATAACTGACAGACAAGGAGTTTGTAATAGGAAGTCCAGAGGATTCATATCAATATGCATTTTCAGCTTTGTTGACACAATGTGGCCAGGATAGAGGACACAAATGAAATGCATTTTGTAAATTAATACAAAATAAATATATTACATTAAATTAAATATGTTATTATTAAATCTTCATCTGCTTCAAAGATGCTGTTGAGCGTCTTAACTACGTCAACAACACTTTAGCCGACAGTCGGTTGCTTTCATCGTTGTGGTGTGAACTTAGCATTAGCTCCACCAGACAATCATGTTGTTTGAATGTAGTAAATTAAATTATAAAGACATTCCTTAACCAATTCTTTACCCATTAGCTAGGCGCTTATATGTATGTTCATATAAGATCCAAAGCTCGTGACCATAGGTGAGGGTTGGGACGTAGACCGACCAGTAAATTGAGAGCTTTGCCTTTCGGCTCAGCTCCTTCTTCACCAAGACGGCCCGGTGCAACGCCTGTTTTACTGCTGCAGCCGCACCGATACGCCTGTCGATCTCCCGCTCCATTTTACCCTCACTCGTGAACAAGACCCCGAGATACTTGAACTCCTTCGCTTGTGGTAGGCACTCTGTCCCCACCCGGAGGGAGCAATCCACCGGTTTCCGGCAGAGCACCATGGCCTCAGATTTCGTGGTGCTGACTCTCATCCCCGCCGCTTCACACTCGGCTGCAAAACGCCCCAGTGAATGCTGGAGGTCATGGTCCGAGGAGGCAAACAGGACCACATCATCTGCAAACAGCAGAGAGGCTATCCTGAGATCCCCGAACCTGACATTCTCCGCCCCACGGCTGCGCCTAGATATCCTGTCCATGAAAGTCACGAACAGGACCGGTGATAAAGGGCAGCCCTGGCGGAGGCCAACACCCACCGGGAACGTATCTGACTTACTGCCGACTCCATAGTTCTCCTGGGAGACTTCAACGCTCACGTGGGCGACGACAGAGAAACCTGGCGGGGAGTGATTGGGAGGAACGGCTTGCCTGATCTGAACCCGAGCGGTGTTTCGTTGTTGGACTTCTGTGCTAGCCACAGTTTGTCCATAACAAACACCATGTTTGAACATAAGGTGGCTCATAAGTGTACCTGGTACCAGAACACCTTAGGCCGGAGATCAATGATCGACTTCGTAATCGTATCATCTGATCTGCGGCCGTATGTTTTGGACACTCGGGTGAAGAGAGGAGCAGAGCTGTCAACTGATCACCACCTGGTGGTGAGTTGGATCAGATGGCGGGGGAGTCGGCCAGAAAGACCTGGCAAGCCCAAACGTGTAGTGAGGGTGAACTGGGAACGTCTGGCGGAGGATCCTGTCCGGGAGGTCTTCAACTCCCACCTCCGGAAGGACTTCTCACACATCCCGAGGGAGGTTGGGGACATGGAATCCGAGTGGATCATGTTCAAAGCCTCTATTGTGGACGCGGCCGCTAGGAGCTGTGGTCGGAAGGTCATCGGTGCCTGTCGTGGCGGCAACCCGAGAACCCGGTGGTGGACACCGGGGGTGAGGGAAGCCGTCAAGCTGAAGAAGGAGGCCTTTCGGGCTTGGTTGGCCCAGGGGTCTCATGAAGCAGCTGACAGGTACAGGTAGGCCAGAAGGACTGCAGCTGCGGTGGTCACGGATGCTAAAACTCGGGCATGGGAGGAGTTCGGGGAGGCCATGGAGAAGGACTTTCGGTTGGCCTCAAGGAGGTTCTGGCAAACCATCCGACGACTCAGGAAGGGAAAGCAGGGCCTTCCCCAGGCTGTTATCAGCGGGGGAGGGTTGCTGCTGACCCAGACAGAGGATATCGTCGGGCGGTGGAAGGAGCACTTTGAGGAACTCCTAAACCCGGTCAACATGTCCCCTGAACAGGGGGCAGCGCCTGAAGACTTGGGGTTGGATGAACCCATATCCCTGGCAGAGGCCACTAAGGTAGTCAAAAAGCTCCTTGGTGGCAAGGCACCGGGGGTGGATGAAATCCGCCCTGAGATGCTGAAGGCGCTGGACTTTGTTGGGCTGTCTTGGCTGACACGCCTCTTCAATGTCGCATGGGGGTCGGGCACAGTGCCCATGGACTGGCAGACCGGGGTGGTGGTTCCCATCTTCAAGAAGGGGGACCGGAGAGTGTGCTCGAATTATCGGGGTATCACACTACTCAGCCTCCCGGGAAAAGCTTATGCCAGGGTGCTGGAACGGAGGCTCCGACCGTTTGTCGAACCTCGGATTCAAGAAGAACAGTGCGGGTTTCGTCCTGGTCGTGGAACAGTGGACCAGCTCTTTACCCTTGCAAGGATACTGGAGGGGTCCTGGGAGTTTGCCCAACCAGTCTACATGTGCTTTGTGGACTTGGAGAAGGCTTTCGACCGGGTCCCTCTGGGCTTTTTGTGGGGGGTGCTGCGGGAGTATGGTGTGCCGGACCCGTTGCAACGGGCCATCCGGTCTCTGTACGCCTGCAGTAGGAGCTGTGTTCGTATCCTCGGCAGTAAGTCAGATACGTTCCCGGTGGGTGTTGGCCTCCGCCAGGGCTGCCCTTTATCACCGGTCCTGTTCGTGACTTTCATGGACAGGATATCTAGGCGCAGCCGTGGGGCGGAGAATGTCAGGTTCGGGGATCTCAGGATAGCCTCTCTGCTGTTTGCAGATGATGTGGTCCTGTTTGCCTCCTCGGACCATGACCTCCAGCATTCACTGGGGCGTTTTGCAGCCGAGTGTGAAGCGGCGGGGATGAGAGTCAGCACCACGAAATCTGAGGCCATGGTGCTCTGCCGGAAACCGGTGGATTGCTCCCTCCGGGTGGGGACAGAGTGCCTACCACAAGCGAAGGAGTTCAAGTATCTCGGGGTCTTGTTCTGGCAAACCATCCGACGACTCAGGAAGGGAAAGCAGGGCCTTCCCCAGGCTGTTATCAGCGGGGGAGGGGGGCTGCTGACCCAGACAGAGGATATCGTCGGGCGGTGGAAGGAGCACTTTGAGGAACTCCTAAACCCGGTCAACATGTCCCCTGAACAGGGGGCAGCGCCTGAAGACTTGGGGTTGGATGAACCCATATCCCTGGCAGAGGCCACTAAGGTAGTCAAAAAGCTCCTTGGTGGCAAGGCGCCGGGGGTGGATGAAATCCGCCCTGAGATGCTGAAGGCGCTGGACTTTGTTGGGCTGTCTTGGCTGACACGCCTCTTCAATGTCGCATGGGGGTCGGGCACAGTGCCCATGGACTGGCAGACCGGGGTGGTGGTTCCCATCTTCAAATGAGAACATTATTTTCCAATAACCTTTATACATGCCTGTCACCCTAACCCTAACCCATTGGAATAGGCAAACACAGCAGCAGCCTATACATCTGAAGATGCAGATACAGGATTAATTAAGCACCTGGGTCCATGAGAGCACTGTCCTTTTAACATTGAGAGGAACCCGCACTCACAATAATACCTTAATAAGCCCACTCAGTGGCCGTGGCCCGAGTGCTGCAGCACTGGCTGCGTTGTTAATATTTCAGCTACTAGTATTATGTGAGCTATAGTTTCCCAGAAACTCATTTTTAGTTATTAGCTGCTCAAAGACATATAATACAAGTAAAATATCACAGTAATGAGACCTTTACAATGAAGATGCTCAAAAGCCAACAGCATGAATATAGGAATATGTGTGTTTAATGCCACCCCAATCTAACTCATCCAGCTGGGCTTATTCTGTAAAAATCTGCAATCAAATTAAATGTTCTTACTTTCAGTGCTTGACTTTTTGGGAATAATTCTCATTTTGAACCTTGTATAATTGCCCCTCACACAGTATCGACCCGTCCCCTGTGTGTGTGTGTGTGTGTGTGTGTGTGTGTGTGTGTGTGTGTGTGTGTGTGTGTGTGTGCGTGTGCATGCGTGTGTGTGTTGTGTAGTTCAACATTGACAAGGAGGCGGGAGAGAGGCAGATCTACCACCGTTACTGCCTAGAGAGAGCAGCGGTACACTGTGCGCACGTCTTCACCACCGTTTCCCAGATCACTGCTGTGGAAGCCAGCCACATGCTGCACAGGAAGCCAGGTAGGAAAGCTTTTCACTGTGCACAGTTCAACTCCACAGAGTTCCAATACCCATACTACCATACTATTTACTATGCCAGAAAAGATGTATTGAGTCCCAATACCCAGTCCCAGTTTGCCAAATGCAGTATGGCAAAAAAAATGGTGCTTCTGCATCCGTTCACATTTTGCAGTATTCAAGCCATCATGCCAAGCCCCCCTCAGAACAAAGAATTGGTCGCTATGGATACTGACCAGCAGGCAGATATGAACATCATATCTCTCAGTGCAGAAAGATTGAATACACTACTAAATTTAAATTTGCAACGGGACAAACACAAGAGGAAGACACTGCATGAAAACCAAGAGGTCCTCTTCACTGACGAGGCTCACCAAAAAGAAGGAAGAATACCTCATACTCTTCACTGACCCTATCTACTATGCATGTGTATCCAGTGATAGCATTGGCTCAGATTAAACATTTGTAGATGACCACCTTTACAAAGATGACCCACACCTTGACCCTCGACGTACCATCACATACTACACCAAAGGAATGGTCATAGTCCAAGGGAATGAAGTCAACCTGGAGTTGTTTGATGAGGCCTTCCCCCTGTTGAAAGCTGAGGATCAACGTCCCCTCCAACAGTGAAGATGATGAGTACTCAATTGGGAATGCAACAATCTTGTACATGTCTGCCTCTCTAACACCTGCCAGCTCCACCAACCTGCAAATAGAGAGAATTCCCAGACAGCTGCATTGTAAGGCAGGGCAAGTTTATTTTATAGCACATTTCAACTACGAGGCAATTCAAAGTGCTTCACATAAAACCATTAAAAGCATCAAAACATAATGCAAAAGATTTAAAGACCATAAAGAACATTCAAATTGAATAAAAGTTGCAGTGCAGTTTAAGAAATATAATACAGTAGTGAAATGCACAAATTGAATAATATCCTTGAATCTGGTTCAATTAGCACAGCAAACAGAAAGGTCTTCAATCTGGATTTAAAGGAGTCTCCACTGTGCTGCCTAAGACACACAGCCCTCCTCATGTCATCCATGACATAAATATGGAGGTCAGAAGAGGATGCGCCACCTTACCCATCATCCACCTGGCTCTCCACACAACCATTGGCACCTGGGACCTCCATGATGGACTCCAGCTACACAGAGGAAGCATCCTATTAGAAACCTTAGACACCTTGGTGTGGAATAAAGGAGAACTTTGCTGTCAGATCTCGCCAGTACAGGAACTGAACCTGATGTCATTGACCCACAGGGCAACCACCATGTGTTTTGGTTCACCTGGTCCTGCACCACCAGTCTCAGGGACACCTTATATAGATTAGAACCTTTGCATGTTTTTATTGATACCTATTTAATACATATTGTTTGAGGGATCTGGACATCTAAGATGTTCAATGCCAACAATGACTGCTTCTCTGTAATTGTTGTGTACATGACAATAAATAAAATCTGAAACTAAAAATATCCTATTGCTGTGTTGATGGCACAGATGTGGTAACCCCGAACGGGCTGAATGTGAAGAAATTCTCTGCCATGCACGAGTTTCAGAACCTGCACTCCACCAGCAAGGCCCGCATCCAGGAGTTTGTCAGAGGACACTTTTATGGGTGGGTGGAGTTGATTCATGTAGTTGGGATCCATCTTTTGTTTTAATAAGGTTCTCCCAAATAGTTTTTGTCTCATAACATAACAACAGCTTTCTGAACTGGACAGTAATTGTAATTCTTCTCCTTCTGGCAGTCATCTGGACTTCAACCTGGATAAAACCCTCTTCTTCTTCATCGCTGGACGCTATGAGTTTTCCAATAAGGGAGCTGATATTTTCCTTGAATCGCTGTCCAGACTCAACTACCTGCTCCGGGTGAGGCCTTTGGTCCTATGCCGTCAGCTGCTCTGCTGTGTGCATTAAATGAGCAAAAGTTGCAAAAGGTTTACCTTCAAAAGAATTATAACTAGTGGTGAAAGGTAGTTATGATGGGCCCAGTGCACACTATTATGATGGGCCCACACACACACACACACACGCACACACACACACACACACACACACACACA
Organism: Cottus gobio; assembly: GCA_023566465.1. Taxonomy (NCBI): domain Eukaryota; kingdom Metazoa; phylum Chordata; class Actinopteri; order Perciformes; family Cottidae; genus Cottus; species Cottus gobio. The sequence goes on from CM042236.1 coordinate 1,519,867, forward strand.
CACACACACACACACACACACACACACACACACACACAGTGGTATTGTCTTGTGTCACATGATTAAATAAATATAGGGACTTGACATTGGACCTTATAAAGATACAAATTGCCCTGCAATCATCATTACATATCTGCATATGACAAAAATACAAAAGAAAAGAAGAAATTATTCATTAAATGTATTTGTTGAGTTTATTTATAGTAAACATAAACCCTAAAGGAGATTAGTTTGAATTTTCAATTACATGTCAGAGCCATATAATTGATTATCCCTGGCATTATAACCTAAAGAACAAGTGTAAATTCTCCAGCATACATCCCTGCCCAAAAGACAAATTCATCTTGTTTCTCCCATGTTCTCTATCTACAGGTCCACAGAAATGATATGACAGTGGTAGTTTTCTTCATCATGCCAGCTAAAACCAACAACTTCAATGTGGAGTCCCTGAAGGGACAGGCAGTACGCAAGCAGCTCTGGTATGCATATTGTTTACATACAGTCTGCTGGTCTCAGAGCATCTTTACTGGGAGACCTGGAAAACAGTATATCAAGCTTTTGTAGTCATGCAAATAATGACAGTGGTCTCTTAGAAGCAAATGCAAACACAGTGTGATGTTGTTCCAACATAGAAGAACCTCTCGGAGGTTGAGGTTAAAGGAACGCTTTTCACCTTCTCCAACTGAAAGTTAACATTCATGTAACCACGTTCATGATCTTTGTCCAACCCTAACCAAACAGTCTTTGTGCCTGAACCCAACTTAACCTGATCCAATGTGAGGTCCCGGGACAGGGATGTTGTATGTGTACAGATTGTAAAGCCCTCAGAGGCAAATTTGTATTTGTGATTTTGGGCTGTACAACCTGGACCTGGTAAATAAAAGGTTTCTATTTGCTCTTCACAGGGATACAGCTCACACTGTGAAGGAGAAGTTTGGTAAAAAGCTGTATGATGCTCTGCTAAAGTAAGTACATGGAGACTGTAAGTGATTTACACTGTGTACTTAAAACACTGGTTCTCTGTGATGAACGATGCATGTTCTATGTTGTGTTTATTGTTTGCTCTATCAGAGGGATGATCCCTGACATGAACTCCATTCTGGATCAAGACGACTTCACCATTATGAAGAGAGCCATCTACGCCACTCAGGTACCATAGCGTTCACTGTTTGTTTTTTTCTTCCATCAGATTTTCATTTCACATTACGTCTTCTGTCACTCAGGTTTCGTCATGCTTCAAAAATAAAAAAGGATATCATATTTTATGAGCTGGTCAGAAAGACAGAAGGCCAGTCCAACCCTCTTTTTTGGCCGGATATCTTGGATTTTTCATCATACATGAATAAAAAAGAATGGGACATTATCAATAATCAAATTACATTTAACCATATGGAATCATTTGTTTGTCCTCAGACCGTTTTAATCAGGACTTCATTAGAATGAAACAATCATTTGTTACACATGCATGATGAAGTGATTAGTGATGGACTCCATCGTGACCTAATATTAAGATAAAAGGGGCGAGTGTTGCTGTGGTTAGACCAGGAATATTCCCCCTGCAGTCTAGACACTAGTGGTGAAGATCCAGTGATGGGATGAAGAGCAGGACTGGGCTCTAGATATGATGAAGACTGGAGGTGAATGGGGTGGAAGGTCACAATGGTTTGTACTGAAATGACAACTGACAGCAGCAGTGCGGAGAACAGTTTAAAATGTGACAGCAGCTGTGTGATTGGCTTCAGGAGATGGTAGCAGAACGTGGTTGTTAACATGGCAATGGTAACATGGTAACGTAACTTGGTAAGGGTAATGTGATAAGGGTAACGTGGTAAGTGTAACGTGGTAAGGGTAGTAGCGTGGTAACGTAACGTGGTAAGGGTAACGTGGTAAGGGTAACGTGGTAACGTAACGTGGTAAGGGTAACGTGGTAACGTAACGTGGTAAGTGTAACCTGGTAAGGGTAACGTGGTAACGTAAAGTGGTAAGGGTAACGTGGTAACGTAACGTGGTAAGGGTAACGTGGTAAGGGTAACGTGGTAAGGGTAACGTGGTAATGTAACGTGGTAAGGGTAACCTGGTAAGGGTAACGTGGTAACGTAACGTGGTAAGTGTAACCTGGTAAGGGTAACGTGGTAACGTAAAGTGGTAAGGGTAACGTGGTAACGTAACGTGGTAAGGGTAACGTGGTAAGGGTAACGTGGTAAGGGTAACGTGGTAAGGGTAACGTGGTAATGTAACGTGGTAAGGGTAACCTGGTAAGGGTAATGTGGTAACGCAACGTGGTACGGGTAACGTGGTAAGGGTAACGTGGTAAGGGTATCGTGGTAAGGGTAACGTGGTAATTGTAATGTGGTAAGGGTAACGTGGTAAGGGTAACGTGTTAAGGGTAACCTGGTAACCCACAACCAGAGTAGAAGCCACAGAGATAGAGATTTGTGAATGATTGAGAGTGTGTTTTACGTTGATCAGCCAGTGGAATTAGTCAGTGGGTCAGCTGGGTTTGAGGGAAGCATACTCATTGTGTGTTTTGTAAGCTAATAAATCCCTGATGATTTTATTTATTTTAAAATAGGAATACATTTTCTATTTCTGACAAGAAAGTTTGGCTAAAGCCCTTCAGCAAGTGACTGATAAGGCTTTGCTTTTCACTTCCATGAGGCAATCCACTTGCCTAAACACAGAGCTTTCTTTAGCCAGACCAGCTGGCACGTGTTGAGGCACCACTGACAGAACTGTTACATGCAGAAGAACGTTTGGTGGAATTTGAGCTGCACAGATCCACAATCTCCACAAGTTTAAAAAACAAATGGCTCCCTGGGTAAGGACCCGATTGATATTTCTGTTTTCCATATTGTTAGTACTTCTCATGTTCTCCTGGGGAACTTTAGTGTGAAGGAACAGTTCCTTTCAAGGAAGTGATCAAATAAAATAAAGGCTTACTGGTTTTGCTTTGTGTCGTGATGTGACAGTAATCGGATATCGTTAGGTTTAGATAATGCGTTAACTGATCAATAGCTCTCAGAATCCCCCCGTGAAAGGTTACAAGTCACGGACCACTGACTGAAATACTGATGAGGTCATTTCTCCTCACTTTGTTCTATGCATGTGTGTTTGTATCTGTGTGACTTAGTATAATATATGAATGCAGCCAAACATTTACATTTAGGAACGTGAATTCAGGTACCCACAGTCATACATGAACCCATGAATATGAATTATTTATCTGTCAAGTGGAGTTAGTAGGAGACTCAATCATGTTTCAGTCTTTAATATTGGTGCAATGAACATAAACTATATTGATGTATTGATTAACATTATTATCCTTAAAGGAAGTGGATTTAAATCAAATCAGGACATTAATCAGGACCCTGACCCCATGTAAAAGGGCAATTTGAAGAATTAGGGTCAGCATTCCACCTCTATCACTGAGTCCACACGCTCTAAATGTACAGTCACCAATACGCACAATTCAACCAAACTGCTAAAAGTCTGAGAGCCGCTGCTATCTTCTAATCTTTCTGTGTGGCATTAGCCTATATCTTATGTTAGCCATCTGTTTAGTGTGACACGACACGGGGCTGTGTGACGTTACCTTGTGATGGTTTGTTTATTGGATTAAATCTGAAGGGACAGAAATGAGAAAACAAACAAAGGCCATGCTTTCTGGAGCAGATGGACCTAATTCAGCCAGCACAAACCCCAAAAGTCACAGCGGCTGATGGAGTGCTGCTCTAACCCGTGTAACGGCAACGTCTTCCAGAGCCGCCGATGTACTACCAGCGGAGCAACCTCCCAGCAGCGATGAGGACGAGGAGAGTTGTTTTCTCGTCTCTGACACTTTGAATTTAATCCAATATTCAAACTATAAAACGCACACAGATCATTAAACGTATTAACAACAAGGCCTCAGAGCAGCGCTAGCTCTTTGTCCTCTCGTGTTGGACTGAGGACAGACTGGATGCTAAAGTGGCTCACTATCACCTCTTCAGGTAAAACTGGTAATACAAGACAGTAAGCTAGCTGGTTAGCATGCTCATTTCAGTAGAGATCTGTCTTTGACGACTGTGGCTCAGTGGTAGAGCAGGGTCGTTCTTCGGTCAGAGGATCGGCTGTTCAATCCCCGGCTCAGCTAGTCCATGTGATGTGTCTTTGGGCAAGACACTTATCCCCAAATTGTAAATTAGTGTGTGAATGTTAGATAGCACTCATGGGCAGGTGAGACCTTGCATGGTAGTTCCTGTCATCAGTGTGTAAATGAATGATGACATGTATGTTAAAGCTCTATTTTATTTGACACAATGCCAACACTGTAACCTCTTAACAGTCTGCTGATTGTGGTTATCTGGATCGTGGTCATATTCATTAAATGTGCTGTAACTGTTACGTTGTTCATTCTGTACACATGACATCTTTTGCTTCTATTCATTCGGGGAGAGGGATCCTCCTCTGTTGCTCTCCTGAAGGTTTTTTCCCTTTTTTTCTCTATGTGTTTTTACTATTTTTTGGGGAGTTTTTCCTGATCCCATGTGAGATCCCTGGACAGGGGTGTCGTATGTGTACAGATTGTAAAGCCCTCAGAGGATAATTTGTAATTTGTGATTTTGGGCATTTGAAAATAAACTGAACTTAATTGAATCATGTTAGTTCATCTTACATATTGCACCTTTTTAAACTGACATTTTGATGATGTAAATCTACTGATATATAGAAATGCACTGGTATGGAAATAAACCATAAATTATTTAAAACTCCATCCCACTAACAATTCAAACTGACCTGTCCCCTCTTTCAAACAAAAACTATATACAGAGACAGAGCCTCCCTCCGGTCACCACTCACAACATGCTGGACGACTCAACAGACCCCATCCTTTCCAACATCAGACGCATCGGCCTCTTCAACTCCAGGAACGACCGCGTCAAGGTAGACAACACCCTGAATGCTGTTTTTATGTGTTCATCATCAGTGTGATTTTTTCTATGGTCCGTTTGTGGGAAGTTGCATGACAGGTAATGATGAAGAACAAGGTTTGACAATACTTTGGTCAGAACAAGGAGGGCTTCATGTGAACAAGTAAAGTCTTTTGTGGAAGTAATCAAACAAGAGTTTGCTGCCATGCTAGCAGTGCTATGAAGTTTCACACAACAATGCTTTGAGCTAAATCAATAAAAAACACACAAATCTACCTAATGCTGATACTAGAGGCAATGTCAGTCGGATTCATGTTCTTGGAACCGTGAATGTCTGCACAGAAATGTGTGCAATGTGTCTTGAAGATAAGTGAAAACTCTGATCGTATGCAGGTGGTAAAAATCAGGGAGTCACCAAAGCCATCCTCTGGGAATCATGAACTTCTGTTAAACATTCCCTGGAGGTTGATATATGTCAGCCCAGTTAAAAGTGGTGAACTGACCCACCAACTGATGGACCAATGTTACTGCTAGCATGGCTAATAAAGAATCATAATACCAGGTCATTATCAGTAATACGTTTGGCCTTTATGTTGATAGGTCTAATTTGTCTGTTGGTAAGTTTAATGTAATTAGATGTCAACCAGTGCAAAAAGTAGTACTAAACACATCAAGTATCAAAGTAATGAAAGGGTTTTGAAATTGTTTTAATATTATAAGTTTGGGGCATATAAACATGGGAAATGCTTACTTTATATAGCTACAGTTTATTGTGGGAACTCGTTCAGCAGAGGAGTCAGCTATTCATAAAAAAAAGAAAGTCTTCATGATGGGTTCAAGATTTTCTCTGAATGATTTGATTGAACATGGGTGTGTTCAGTACATTCTAGTGTAATCTGTCCATTACGTTTTGAGATTGAACCACAAATTTTAAAAAACAAGAAAAAAACAACGTAAATATGATTGTTAGTTTATTTTGATATATGTGTCATGCCGAGCAACCGGGCCATCCCACAAGGGACAAGACACCACTAGTTCAAGGTTCAAGGTTCTAGGTTTTTATTTGCCATTTGTGCACAGACCAACAGTCCAGAAACATAGAAATTTCTTGTGCATGGCTCTCTGAGTCAACAGAAAATACAAAGCACACTATAATAACAAAAGAAATATAAAATATAAAAACACTATACAGAAAGGTGGTAACAAGGTAATATGAGATACAGTTTTAAAAACAAGTTCTCAACAAAGGAAATGTTAAATAACAGTAATAAATAGACTAGAGGTGGAAGAAAGTTATGTGGGGATATTGCACAGTTCACCATTATCAGAAGGTATATGACACATGATCCTGGGGTATTGTTACACATATTTCAACAGTTTTGAACTAGCAGGGAAGAAGATGTTGAAAAAACTTGTTCTATGGGTGATGATGCTGTCTGCTCTGCTGTGTCTCAGGTTGTATGTGCAGTGATTGTGTCAAATAAGCATTTTCTTGTAATACAAAAAACATTAAACTACAAAATTGTAGTCCATCCATCAATTTTCATCCACTTATCCGGGGTCGTGTCGCGGTGGCAGCAGGTCCAGCAGGCTGACCCAGACTTCCCTCTCACCCGCAACATCTACCAGCTCATTCTGGGGGATCCCGAGGCGTTCCCAGGCCAGCTGGGAGATATAATCCCAGCGTGTCCTGGGTCTTCCCCGGGGCCTCCTACCAGTTGGACGAACCTGGAAAACCTCTAAAGGGAGGAGTCCTGGAGGCATCCTAATCTCTAAGGCTGAGCCCAGCCACTCTACGGAGGAAATTCATTTTGGCCGCTTGTATCTAAGACCTCGTTTTTTCGGACACGATCCAAAGTTTGTGACCATAGGTGAGGGTTGGGACGTAGACCGAGCGGTAAATTGAGACTTCCGGCTCAACTCCTTCTTCACCAAGACGGCCCGGTGCAACGCCTGTTTTACTGCTGCAGCCGCACCGATACGCCTGTCGATCTCCTGCTCCATTTTACCCTCACTCGTGAACAAGACCCAGAGACACTTGAACTCCTTCGCTTGTGGTAGGCACTCCGTCCATCACCAAATGAAATTTAGTGAAATCCATCCATCCATCCATTTTCCACCGCTTATCCGGGGTCGGGTCGCGGAGGCAGCAGGTCAAGCAGGCTGACCCAGACTTCTCTCTCACCCGCAACATCTACCAGCTCATTCTGGGGGATCCCGAGGCGTTCCCAGGCCAGCTGGGAGATATAATCCCTCCAGCGTGTCCTGGGTCTTCCCCGGGGCCGCCTACCAGATGGACGTGCCTGGAAAACCTCTAAAGGGAGGCGTCCTGGAGGCATCCTAATTAGATGCCCGAACCACCTCAGCTGACTCCTTTCGACACGAAGGAGTAGCGGCTCAACTTCAAGCTCCCTCCTGATGTCCGAGCTCCTTACCCTATCTCTAAGGCAGAGCCCGGCCACTCTACGGAGGAAACTCATTTCGGCCGCTTGTATCCGCGACCTCGTTCTTTCGGACACGATCCAAAGCTCGTGACCATAGGTGAGGGTTGGGACGTAGACCGACCAGTAAATTGAGAGCTTCGCCTTCCGGCTCAGCTCCTTCTTCACCAAGACGGCCCGGTGCAACGCCTGCTTTACTGCTGCAGCCGCACCGATACGCCTGTCGATCTCCCGCTCCATTTTACCCTCACTCGTGAACAAGACCCCGAGATACTTGAACTCCTTCGCTTGTGGTAGGCACTCTGTCCCCACCCGGAGGGAGCAATCCACCGGTTTCCGGCAGAGCACCATGGCCTCAGATTTCGTGGTGCTGACTCTCATCCCCGCCGCTTCACACTCGGCTGCAAAACGCCCCAGTAATTGCTGGAGGTCATGGTCCGAGGAGGCAAACAGGACCACATCATCTGCAAACAGCAGAGAGGCTATCCTGAGATCCCCGAACCTGACATTCTCCGCCCCACGGCTGCGCCTAGATATCCTGTCCATGAAAGTCACGAACAGGACCGGTGATAAAGGGCAGCCCTGGCGGAGGCCAACACCCACCGGGAACGTATCTGACTTACTGCCGAGGATACGAACACAGCTCCTACTGCAGGCGTACAGAGACCGGATGGCCCGTTGCAACGGGTCCGGCACACCATACTCCCGCAGCACCCCCCACAAAAAGCCCAGAGGGACCCGGTCGAAAGCCTTCTCCAAGTCCACAAAGCACATGTAGACTGGTTGGGCAAACTCCCAGGACCCCTCCAGTATCCTTGCAAGGGTAAAGAGCTGGTCCACTGTTCCACGACCAGGACGAAACCCGCACTGTTCTTCTTGAATCCGAGGTTCGACAAACGGTCGGAGCCTCCGTTCCAGCACCCTGGCATAAGCTTTTCCCGGGAGGCTGAGTAGTGTGATACCCCGATAATTCGAGCACACTCTCCGGTCCCCCTTCTTGAAGATGGGAACCACCACCCCGGTCTGCCAGTCCATGGGCACTGTGCCCGACCCCCATGCGACATTGAAGAGGCGTGTCAGCCAAGACAGCCCAACAAAGTCCAGCGCCTTCAGCATCTCAGGGCGGATTTCATCCACCCCCGGTGCCTTGCCACCAAGGAGCTTTTTGACTACCTTAGTGGCCTCTGCCAGGGATATGGGTTCATCCAACCCCAAGTCTTCAGGCGCTGCCCCCTGTTCAGGGGACATGTTGACCGGGTTTAGGAGTTCCTCAAAGTGCTCCTTCCACCGCCCGACGATATCCTCTGTCTGGGTCAGCAGCAACCCTCCCCCGCTGATAACAGCCTGGGGAAGGCCCTGCTTTCCCTTCCTGAGTCGTCGGATGGTTTGCCAGAACCTCCTTGAGGCCAACCGAAAGTCCTTCTCCATGGCCTCCCCGAACTCCTCCCATGCCCGAGTTTTAGCATCCGTGACCACCGCAGCTGCAGTCCTTCTGGCCTGCCTGTACCTGTCAGCTGCTTCAGGAGACCCCTGGGCCAACCAAGCCCGAAAGGCCTCCTTCTTCAGCTTGACGGCTTCCCTCACCCCCGGTGTCCACCACCGGGTTCTCGGGTTGCCGCCACGACAGGCACCGATGACCTTCCGACCACAGCTCCTAGCGGCCGCGTCCACAATAGAGGCTTTGAACATGATCCACTCGGATTCCATGTCCCCAACCTCCCTCGGGATGTGTGAGAAGTCCTTCCGGAGGTGGGAGTTGAAGACCTCCCGGACAGGATCCTCCGCCAGACGTTCCCAGTTCACCCTCACTACACGTTTGGGCTTGCCAGGTCTTTCTGGCCGACTCCCCCGCCATCTGATCCAACTCACCACCAGGTGGTGATCAGTTGACAGCTCTGCTCCTCTCTTCACCCGAGTGTCCAAAACATACGGCCGCAGATCAGATGATACGATTACGAAGTCGATCATTGATCTCCGGCCTAAGGTGCTCTGGTACCAGGTACACTTATGAGCCACCTTATGTTCAAACATGGTGTTTGTTATGGACAAACTGTGGCTAGCACAGAAGTCCAACAACGAAACACCACTCGGGTTCAGATCAGGCAAGCCGTTCCTCCCAATCACTCCCCGCCAGGTTTCTCTGTCGTCGCCCACGTGAGCGTTGAAGTCTCCCAGGAGAACTATGGAGTCGGCAGGCGGCGCCCTTTCCAGGACCCCTCCCACCAACTCCAAGAAGGCCGGATACTCCGAAATGCTGTTTGGTGCATAAGCACAAACAACAGTCAGAGCCTTACTCCCCGCAACCCGTAGGCGCAGGGAGGCGACCCTCTCGTTCTCCGGGGAAAACTCCAACACGGCGGCGCTCAGCCGGGGACTCGTGAGTATCCCCACTCCCGCCCGGCGCCTCTCACCCTGGGCGACTCCAGAAAAGAACAAAGTCCAACCCTTCTCCAGGAGTTTGGTTCCAGAGCCAGCGCTGTGCGTGGAGGTGAGCCCAACTATATCTAGCTGGTACCGCTCCACCTCCCTCACCAGCTCCGGCTCCTTCCCCGCTAGCGAGGTGACGTTCCACGTCCCTAGAGCTAGTCTATGTCGCCGGCGATCGGCTCGCCCAGGCCCCCTGCCCGGCCCGCCGCCCGGTCTACATAGCACCCGACCCCGATATCTGTCCCTGCAGGTGGTGGGTCCACAGGGTGGCTGTAGTGAAATGTCAAAATTAAAATGGTGAAAGTTTCAGGGCAATGGGCATATCTTTATTATTGTTAGGTCAGGACTCAGACAGCAAGATAGGCCTAAGGTGTAGCTAAAACTGTAACGGGTGTGAGTAGGACCCAATTGCAGAACTGACGACCCCGGAGACAGAGAGACTGAAGTTCCACACTTTATTAACACTCAGGCAAACAGGATAGCACTCCGTAGCCCGTAGCAGGAATCGGGGGTCAAGCAAACACGGAGAGTCAGGAACAGGCAAGGTCAGATCCGGGAAAACAGGCAGGCGGGTCGGAGACTCGGGAGTCGGGCGAGAACGGTAGTCAGAAACAGGCAAGGTCAGATCCGGAAAAACAGGCAGGCGGGTCGGAGACTCGGGAGTCGGGCGAGAACGGTAGTCAGGAACAGGCAAGGTCAGATCCGGAAAAACAGGCAGGAGAGTGCTGGAGAGAACGAGCATAGCAACGAAACGATCTGGCAAGGAGTGAGAGTGAGACTGGGGGTTAAATACAGGTTTGATTATGGCAGATTGGAGGCAGCTGGGTGTGCAGGTGACTGGAGAGAGTCAACGAGGTGGGTGTGGCTGGCAGCCAGACCAAACTGGTGACAAAAACAGCCTTTACTTATTGGATCAGGTTCGGTACACAGGAGACAGTGACAACAGGCAAACCAATCAGGCAAAAACGTGGTCGAGGAAAAACAGGCTGAGATATCAAAACCATGAACGTGAAGACTAGGAAATCACTGGAACGTAAGACAGAGAGGACTAAGACCAACTGGGACTGGGGAACACAGGGTTTAAATACGCTGGGAGGTGAAGTCAGAGTAACCGTATGTGTAACTGATTCTATTCACGGTGTCACAGCCCACCTAAACCAAACAGGGCCAGAATGAATGTTATTAATTACCTGTGTTTACCCTGCAATGACAAGTCAAAATGGCTGCTGTGAAAAGGGCCTACAACAGTAGCTGAAAGCTATCAAAACATTCAAATGAATCTTCTAGAAACCTTGAATTTCCACAGCAAACTTAAGCTGATAACATGTTTCACATACTGCAGCTAATGGCAAGTCCCAGTGGTGACTAAAGCTTTGACAACTGTCTGTCCTCCTCTCAGATCATCTTCCACCCTGAGTTCCTGTCCTCCACCAGTCCTCTGCTGCCGATGGATTATGAGGACTTTGTTCGGGGATGTAATCTTGGAGTTTTCCCCTCTTACTATGAGCCATGGGGATACACACCTGGTAACCTCACACTGTAACACATCTACACACTGGGCTCAGACCTTTCCACTGTGACTGTGACCATGTAGATAAGAGGAAGATAAGAGGAAGGGGCTGAATGGGGTTGCAGATAGTTAACCACAGAATGGTCAGTTAGACATTGGTGTATTGATGTCTTAGTGATGACTAATCCTGTCCCCATCCTCATACCCCCATCCTTGTGCTCTGCTCCTTTATAAGCAATACACTCCTGCACACTTGGTTCTTCCTCCCTCAGACTGCATTGCACTCTGTGTGATGATTGAACCTTCAATGCAGAGAATTAAATACTCCGAAGACGAATGTCTTTTATCGATGTTCTTCATTTCAGCATCATAGGAATATTAAATTGTTTTTCCACCGCAAAGCACAGTGGCACAGATCTCTGCAGCATCCATGTGAGGCAATGATGAATCCTGTGTATCCAGAGCCCACTTTACAATAAGGTAGCCGTACGCCTGTGAACTCTGCAAGACATCGCAGGCTTACATTGCATATTGTTCTGCATTACTAATGCATGACACGTACTTTGAGCAACAACCTCTATATTCTGTGCAGGCTTTGCAACCAGGCAGTTTATGTAAGTAGACTTAGACTCAAATTTTCTGTACATGCAATGTACCCTGCTGGTTTACAGTTAAGATTCTTTGTTTACAAGTCAGCAAACTACTTGATGCAATTGGGAGATCATGTCTCATATGTAAACCCAAAGAGGCCACAACCTTCTAGATGGTGTATTATATCACCATCCATCCATCCATCCATTTTCCACCTCTTATCCGGGGTCGGGTCGCGGAGGCAGCAGGTCAAGCAGGCCTACCCAGGCTCCTCTCTCACCCGCAATATCTACCAGCTCATTCTGGGGGATCCCGAGGCGTTCCCAGGCCAGCTGGGAGATATAATCCCTCTAGCGTGTCTTGGGTCTTCCCCGGGGCCTCCTACCAGTTGGACGTGCCTGGAAAACCTCTAAAGGGAGGCGTCCTGGAGGCATCCTAATTAGATGCCCGAACCACCTCAGCTTACTCCTTTGGACACGAAGGAGTAGCGGCTCAACTCCAAGCTCCCTCCTGATGTCCGAGCTCCTTACCCTATCTCTAAGGCTGAGCCCAGCCACTCTACGGAGGAAACTCATTTCGGCCGCTTGTATCCACGACCTCGTTCTTTCGGACACGATCCAAAGCTCGTGACCATAGGTGAGGGTTGGGACGTAGACCGACCAGTAAATTGAGAGCTTTGCCTTCCGGCTCAGCTCCTTCTTCACCAAGACGGCCCGATGCAACGCCTGTTTTACTGCTGCAGCCGCACCGATACGCCTGTCGATCTCCCGCTCCATTTTACCCTCACTCGTGAACAAGACCCCAAGATACTTGAACTCCTTCGCTTGTGGTAGGCACTCTGTCCCCACCCGGAGGGAGCAATCCACCGGTTTCCGGCAGAGCACCATGGCCTCAGATTTCGTGGTGCTGACTCTCATCCCAGACGCCTCACACTCGGCTGCAAAATGCCCCAGCGAATGCTGGAGGTCATGGTCCGAGGAGGCAAACAGGACCACATCATCTGCAAACAGCAGAGAGGCTATCCTGAGATCCCCGAACCTGACATTCTCCGCCCCACGGCTGCGCCTAGATATCCTGTCCATGAAAGTCACGAACAAGATCGGTGATAAAGGGCAGCCCTGGCGGAGGCCAACACCCACCGGGAACGTGTCTGACTTACTGCCGAGGATACAAACACAGCTCCTACTGCAGGCGTACAGAGACCGGATAGCCCGTTGCAACGGGTCCGGCACACCATACTCCCGCAGCACCCCCCAAAAAAAAGCCCCGAGGGACCCGGTCGAAAGCCTTCTCCAGGTCCACAAAGCACATGTAGACTGGTTGGGCAAACTCCCAGGACCCCTCCAGTATCCTTGCGAGGGTAAAGAGCTGGTCCACTGTTCCACGACCAGGAAACCTGCACGAAACCCGCACTGTTCTTCTTGAATCCGAGGTTCGACAAACGGTCGGAGCCTCCGTTCCAGCACCCTGGCATAAGCTTTTCCCGGGAGGCTGAGTAGTGTGATACCCCGATAGTTCGAGCACACTCTCCGGTCCCCCTTCTTGAAGATGGGGACCACCACACCGGTCTGCCAGTCCATGGGCACTGTTCCCGACCCCCATGCGACACTGAAGAGGCGTGTCAGCCCAACAAAGTCAAGCGCCTTCAGCATCTCAGGGCGGATTTCATCCACCCCCGGCGCCTTGCCACCAAGGAGCTTTTTGACTACCTTAGTGGCCTCTGCCAGGGATATGGGTTCATCCACCCCCAAGTCTTCAGGCGCTGCCCCCTGTTCAGGGGACATGTTGACTGGGTTTAGGAGTTCCTCAAAGTGCTCTTTCCACCGCCCGACGATATCCTCTGTCCCATGCCCGAGTTTTAGCATCCGCGACCACCGCAGCTGCGGCCCTTCTGGCCTGCCTGTACCTATCAGCTGCTTCAGGAGACCCCTGGGCCAACCAAGCCCGAAAGGCCTCCTTCTTCAGCTTGACAGCTTCCCTCACCCCCGGTGTCCACCACCGGGTTCTCGGGTTGCCGCCACGACAGGCACCGATGACCTTCTGACCACAGCTCCTAGCGGCCGCGTCCACAATAGAGGCTTTGAACATGATCCACTTGGATTCCATGTCCCCAACCTCCCTCGGGATGTGTGAGAAGTCCTTCCAGAGGTGGGAGTTGAAGACCTCCCGGACAGGATCCTCCGCCAGACGTTCCCAGTTCACCCTCACTACACGTTTGGGCTTGCCAGGTCTCTCTAGCCGGCTCCCCCGCCATCTGATCCAACTCACCACCAGGTGGTGATCAGTTGACAGCTCTGCTCCTCTCTTCACCCGAGTGTCCAAAACATACGGCCGCAGATCAGATGATACGATTACGAAGTCGATCATTGATCTCCAGCCTAAGGTGTTCTGGTACCTGGTACACTTATGAGCCACCTTATGTTCAAACATGGTGTTTGTTATGGACAAACTGTGGCTAGCACAGAAGTCCAACAACGAAACACCGCTCAGGTTCAGATCAGGCAAGCCGTTCTTCCCAATCACTCCCCGCCAGGTTTTTCTGTCATTTCTCTGTCCTGCGGGTGGTGGGTCCACAGGGTGGCTGCACCATGATGTTTCTTCGGGCTGAGCCCGACCGGGCCCCATGGGCAAAAACCCGGCCACCAGACGCTCGCCGACGAGCTCGCCTCCCGGGTCTGGCTCCGGGAGGGTGCCCCGGTTTCCCTGGTCCGGGCGAGGTAGCTACATTCCGTGTGCTGCTATTCATCAGGGTTTTTTGCCCCGGACAACATACAGTCAGGTCCATAAATATTTGGACATTGACACATTTTTCATTATTTTGGCTCTGTACACCACAACAATGGAGTTGAAATGAAAAAATCAAGATGTGCTTTAAGTGCAGACTTTCAGCTTTAATTTGAGGGTATTTACATCCAAATCAGGTGAATGGTGTAGGAATTACAACAAATTCAAATGTGGCCACCCTCTTTTTAAGGGATCAAAAGTAATTGGACAATTGGCTGCTCAGCTGTTTCAAGGTCAGGTGTGTGTAATTCCCTCGTTATTTCATTTACAAGGAGTAGATAAAAGGTCTAGAGTTTATTTCAGGTGTGGTATTTGTGTTTGGAATCTGTTGCGGTCAACTTTCAATATGAAGTCCAAAGAGCTGTCACTATCAGTAAAGCAAGCCATCATTAGGCTGAAAAATCGAAACAAAACCATCAGAGAGATAGCAGACACATTAGGTGTGGCCAAATCAACTGTTTGGTACATTCTTAAGAAGAAAGAACGCACTGGTGAGCTCAGCTACACCAAAAGACCTGGAAGACCACGGAAGACAACTGTGGTGGATGACAGAAGAATCATTTCCCTGGTGAAGAAAAACCCCTTCACAACAGTTGGCCAGATCAAGAACACTCTCCAGGAGGTAGGTGTATCTGTGTCAAAGTCGAAAATCAAGAGAAGACTTCACCAGAGTAAATACAGAGGGTTCACCACAAGATGTAAACCATTGGTGAGCCTCAAAAACAGGAAGACCAGATTAGAGTTTGCCAAAAGACATCTAAAAGAGCCTGTACAGTTCTGGAAGAACATCCTATGGACAGATGAGACGAAGATAAACTTGTACCAGAATGATGGGAAGAGAAGAGTATGGAGAAGGAAAGGAACTGCTCATGATCCAAAGCATACCACCTCATCAGTGAAGCATGGTGGAGGTAGTGTTATGGCGTGGGCATGTATGGCTGCCAATGGAACTGGTTCCCTCGTATTTATTGATGATGTGACTGCTGACAAAAGCAGCAGGATGAATTCGGAAGTGTTTCGGGCAATATTATCTGCTCATATTCAGCCAAATGCTTCAGAACTCATTGGACGGCGCTTCACAGTGCAGATGGACAATGACCCGAAGCATACTGCGAAAGCAACCAAGGAGTTTTTTAAGGCAAAGAAGTGGAATGTTCTGCAATGGCCAAGTCAATCACCTGACCTGAATCCAATTGAGCATGCATTTCACTTGCTGAAGACAAAACTGAAGGGAAAATGCCCCAAGAACCAGCAGGAACTGAAGACGGTTGCAGTAGAGGCCTGGCAGAGCATCACCAGGGACGAAACCCAGCGTCTGGTGATGTCTATGGAATCCAGACTTCAGGCTGTCATTGACTGCAAAGGATTTTCAACAAAGTATTAAAAGTGACAATTAGATTTATGATTATATTAATTTGTCCAATTACTTTTGGTCCCTTAAAAAGAGGGTGCCAACACTTTAATTTGTTGTAATTCCTACATCGTTCACCTGATTTGGATGTAAATACCCTCAAATTAAAGCTGAAAGTCTGAGCTTAAAGCACATCTTGATTATTTCATTTCAACTCCATTGTTGTGGTGTACAGACCCAAAATAATGGAAATTGTGTCAATGTCCAAATATTTATGGACCTGACTGTAGCTCCCAGGATCATTGAGCCACTCAAACTCCTTCACCGCGTTAAGGTGGCGATTCGCGAAGGAGATCACCTGATTACCAATGACGCCAACCAAATCTCTTTAGACTGATTCTGCAGATATAATCTGTAGCCAACGGGACAATATTCTGATATCGTGTTCAGGTTTCTGTTTGTAGTCCAAGTAGTATTAAAAAAGAAAAGAGGATGAACAAATTGGCTGAGATGTAATCTGGGAACCCTTCGGGTATCATCTGAACTTTGTCTGGCTTCATTCTCGTTGTCTCTCAACATAACTCCAGTCTCACATCTCAAGTTGCTAATCAGACTGTAAACAACGAGGAGCACTAGGAAAAGGAAGTCTTGGCTCAGATATCTGCTGGCCCCTTGCTCCCAGAGGCTCATCCATCATCAGACTGATAGACACCCCTTTTTTCCCTGTCAAAGGGTTTTTACTATTTTTTGGGGGAGTTTTTCGTGATCCGATCGGATGTGTACAGATTGTAAAGCAAATTTGTGATTTTGGGCTATACAAAATAAACTGAATTGAATTGAATAGCCGGTGGTTCAAAGCTTGACAACAATCAAACTGTACCTTGTGTTGTATTTCCTCAGGTGAATGTACTGTATTGGGCATTCCCAGTGTGACCACCAACCTGTCTGGTTTCGGCTGCTTCATAGAGGAGCATGTTTCAGACCCTGCTGCCTATGGTGTGGACACGCACACACACATCTTGTCTTATAATCAGTCTGCCTCATGTCAAAACATCCATCTGTGTGCTACAATCCCACTACTGTCCCTCATTGTCTCCATCAGGTGTTTACATCGTGAACAGACGGTCTTGTTCGCCGGAAGAGTCCTGTAACCAGCTGACCCAGTTCATGTTCAGTTTCTGCCAGCAATCTCTGCGCCAGCGCGTCATCCAGCGGAACCGGACTGAGAGGCTGTCTGACCTGCTGGACTGGAGATACCTGGGACGGGTATGTCTTAATAGATGTTGATAGAAGAGAGCATATGTAACACCTAGCAGGAAGATTACTGATTCATGTCTGCTTACACAATTCACAAGATAATAAGCAGTATGACTCTTTGAATGCATGTAAACAGTGATAAAGATATCTCCATTTGAAACCATAACTGAGCTGTCTTCTTTAGTGTCACCCATCTCCCTTTTCATGTGAAGGTTTAGAAGTTGTTGATGTATATCTCTGCTGACTTGTGATTTGCAGTTCTACATACACGCCCGCCATCTGGCATTGAACAGAGCTTTCCCAGACAAGTTCAAGATGGACCCCATGGCCCCCCTGGAGGTGAGGAATGCTGTACAAGAGAATGAGGGAGTTTGTGAGGAAGTGTCTGAACTGGACAAGGAATCCCTCTGCTGGAGTCCCTCTCATGTTCTAACTGACACACATAGTAGATACTTTTGGACTGTACCCACATTTGTGAGACTGTAATTGGCAGCTTAACATTTGGATGAATGACAAGACATCCTGGTGGAGTGTACCTGTCGGGTTACATGAAATAAGACTCATAATGATCTGGTTTGATACACATTTTAATATCAAAGTCACAATTACACTTCACTTTAGTATACATTAGTAGTCTTATTGCTAGAGTTATAACATCTAGATGAAAAGAAAAAAGAAAAGGACGGAAAAAAGGAGGAAAAGATGGGAAGTAGTTGAGAAGGAGGGGAAAGATGGGAAGTAGTTGGGAAGGAGGGGGCAAAAGGGAAGGAAATGGGGATATAGGAGAATGGGAGAAACAAGGGGAGAAAAAGATAATGATGGTAGGAAAGAAAGGGGGAAATTGGAGGAAGGAGAGGATGAAGGAAAGAAGGAATTCAACACAAGACAAGAAAGAGGGGGTAAGGGATGTAATCGAATGCAAGAAGGACAAATGAAAAGAGGGCAGAGTTGGAAAAAAGAGACAAAGAAAGAAGGGAAGAAAAAAGGGGACTAAAAGAGCGTGAAGTGTAGGCAGAAGGGAAGATGAGAAGGAAAGTCCTCTCTTCTTAGGAAGCCTGCAGTACAACCCATGCAATAATCTGTTCCTCTGCAGGGGTTAGACACAAATAGGAAGCTGCTTGGAAGGCAGGAAATATTACGGTATACTTTATAAAAAGTAACGCCTTTGTCTCCACAGACAGAGGGTTTCCGTTACCCACGGCCCTACTCGGTACCCCCCTCTCCCTCTGCCTCTATTCACTCCACCCCCCACCATAGCGATGTGGAGGACGATGATGATGATGAGCCCTACGATGAAGACGAGGAGGCTGAAAGGGACCGACTGAACATCAAGGCTCCCTTTGTGCTGGGTGCTGTGCCATAGGGCAAGGAGAATCAACCTGGAGAGTTAGGAAGCTGCAGAGGAAACACAGGTTTACAGTCAGTGTTCCTGGTGGATGTGTAGAGCATAACATTAAACAATGAAAGGCTCACAAAGGTTTGTGGATTTGAGACAAAATATTAAAAGGCCTGAAAGCGTCATGAAAATGGTTGGCCTTTAGTGGTGTTTTGGTATATACAAGCCCTGATCCTGACTTCTGTTCTCAAGCTCAGTTTATTTGTGGTGTTCCCCAAAGCTCCATTCTCAGCCCATTGTTGTTTTCATGCTCCCTCTCAGTCGGTTTATACAAAACAAGGACATAGTCTTCAATTGACCCTTCACTAAGTCCCGCCCTTGAATGCAGTCTGTTTTCTTAATTTCTTTGTTTGGATCTCCAGGTGATGTGATGGTTCACTTTTACACTTAACCTGTTGTCATTATGGATATATATTTTCAATGCATATGACCCTTCTGTCTGCTTGTCTCTGAACGTTTTCCAAAAATGATAAAATGTGTTCAGGGAGTGCAGTTACTTTCAGTGTGGGCTCCATGGTAACGTAGCTCTGACAGCTTGATGGAGTAGCAGCTGGGGGCGGGGCTTAGCCAGGATAATTTGCTCTGCACATGCCATACAGTTATGTGTTCTAATGCAATACAATAATTATAATAGCTGAACCAGCCTTCTTATCTGTCTCAATGGCAAATAAAAAAAATAAATATATATATATATATATATATATTTCACAAGTCTCCGCCCCTCTGTTCCTGTGTAAATTGTTTAGTTATCTCTTGGTCAACTAGGTACTTCAAAATGACAAATACATGCTGAAAAAAAAGCAACTCTGTCTTCGGTTCTGTTCTTCATTAACATGGCTCATTTATTCATTTGCATACTTGATAAGCCATCATAAAAAACTCAAACATTCTCAGACCAATAGTGCTAAGAATTCCAACTCTTTTTATTAAAACATCAAATTTCAAACATAGTCAGAGAATTCACATTTACAAAACAGCTGTTCTTCTCCCTCACACAGAAACACTTTAGATTGAAAAACAGAGACAGCTCTGAATGTATGAAAAACGATCAGAAGTATTCTCTCTTCCACACCGGCAGCTCCTGGAAATACACCTCATCTGGGTTTTCATCGGCTGTGAGAGAATGAGAACATGAACATTCAATTATGAAATCAAAACATATAACATATATACAATATATATTTTGAGTCAAAGACAGAACAAAAGACACAGAATCTTTCAACTGAATTTCCTGAAAGTCCTTGATAGTCCCTTTTTGACTTGAAATTAGACCTCCAGGACACTTTATATTATAAAATAAAATATTACACTCATAATTTAAATGTATATTTTATCCCCAATTTGAATTGTGTGAATAAAAGACATGAATAAAAGAAGGACGTTTTGAAAAGATCCTAATGGTAGATATTAGAGAGGGAATCCTGCTTTCACCTGTTAAAGGTGTGTCTAGCTTTGTCAACAGGGTTCCTTTGTGTCTAGAACCAAATATCTTTCCTTCACGGTTAAGAACCTGTTGTTATTGCCTCACAGGCCACATACAGGCTGCCCAAACAAAAAACATTTTGATGTTAGAAATATAAACGCCAGGATCAACGTTGTTTACTTTCAATAAAGACACAAATACTGTACAACATCGTCCAGAAACAGCTGTGATAGGAGGATAGGAGCATTTAGTGTCTGAATAATTGACATTGAAAATAAAAGATAAATTCTTGAAAAAAAGACAATGTTAATATTGATGTATGTACGTTCCGTGTCTCAGCTCCGCCTGTGAGTAGATGGACCGGTACACATGCTGCTCTCACCTCCCTCTCTGGCCTGCTGCAGAAAGTGGAGCAGGACGGTGGCGGCCTGGTCCACGCTCAGCTTCTCTGTGTTCTGGCTGCGGGTCTCTGACAGTGATCACACACACAAACACACACACACACACACACACACACACACACACACACACACACACGCACACACACACACACACACACACACACACACAGTCATTATCGTGAGCCAAAGGTGACCCGGGCTCCACGAAACCTTCTTGTCATACGTGTGTGCTCTACTTGAACGAGCCCCCATTATACCTAGGTGTAACGTGTCATAGACGTCTCCTTCTTTTCGGTCCTCTGAGATGAACCTTCGACCCTCTGGAAAACAGAAAGAAAGAACAAGGTTCATCACTTCTGGAATGTGATGTAGAAACAAATACAAAGGTACTCAGAGTGTTCTTTGATAAATACATGACGTAGATAATAATATAAATAAACATACACAATATTATGTAATATACCCATGACACTGTGAAAGAAACCAGTGTTTGTATGAGGTTACAGCAGCTCTTATTTAAAAGAAATACAAAAAAATCATCCAAATAAGAACATGTATGTCTGTATTTATTGACATGTAGTATTGATGTTTCTAATATTGAACACCGGGGTCTCCATGGACACACACGGTTCATTAGGTGAATACATACGAGTGCCCTTGAGGTACAGCATCGCCTGTGGGGTCCAGTTCCTCCGCTGGAAAGAGCCCTGTAATGAAGAAACAACCGTGTATGTGTCTGCTCTTTCTTCCCGCCCTCCTATAACAGTCCATGTCCTCATGTTGAGTTCCCTTCCTTACAGTAAACTCTGCTATTGAGTCAGTTGAATGGGGAGGATCTGCCTTACCTTCGGGGCGCTCCACGACTGCGAGATAAAGGATGCCAGCAGTAACAGCGTGAGGACGTACGTTATTGTGACAGCCTTTAGACCCTGTGGAGGAGACAGACACATTGGGGCACACAGGACCATTCAGGATTAGCAGCAGCATCCACCTCAAAGTTACATACACCAACTGACTTTGACACTGAAGTGCAAAAGAGCATCTTATGGAGATCTGAAGACCCAAACCTTCTTTGGGGAAAAATAATCTGGTGAAATAAAATAAAATCTTCTTTTTACAGAGCTATTGTGTTTGATCAGAATCTTAAATGCAGTTAGGAGGAATATGCATCCGATGATTGAGGTTATTCAGATTAAAGGCATAACTTTCGAGACATTGTACTTACTTTCATGGTGTGGTGGATCCCGTGAGCCTGGTGTCCAGCAGAGAGGAGGAGAGAGGCAGAGGTTCGGGCTACTTGCTGGCGGTGAGCCCTCCCCCTGTATTTATATCCTCGGGCCTGGGCGGGGTACTGGCTGAGCTCCGCGCTCCTTCATGATGCCAGCAGCCATAGGTCACGCCAATTTGTTGACGCGGAGGCGGAGAGGAGAGCCGATCGATCCAGCTCCTTTTCATTGAGACCGCTGGTGTGGATACTTGAATTAAAACAGCTGCCATAGGCACTTTCTGCTCCATGTATCAACATTACACATACTGGGCCGTTAATGCCAAACGTGGTTGGCTGGAGATGTTGTCACTGTTGATAGGAGTAGGAGTAATGAGTAATAACTCCTCCAGTGGAATATTGATATATTTGCACCTTGCTCACTGGAGCAGAACACGGGAAGATGAGAGCTGGGTTTTATGAATCAAAAGACCACACTTCCAATTATGAATGTAATAATCCAAAGCCTGCATTAGGAAGGAAGACTGGGGACAGTGAATTTTCCTGTCAGTGATGTCAGACAGTCTACAGTAATACCAACCCTTAGAGCAGGGGTGTCAAACTCATTTTCACCGCGGGCCACATCAGCATCATGGTCGCCCTCAAAGGGCCGGTTGTAACTGTAACACTATAAAAATGTAACTACTACCGAACATATTGTTAAATAACTGTCTTTGTATTGTTTATTCAAGTGTAACAATATTGTACATGCATTTATTTATATATATAAACCCACATTACTCTATCAAAGATCAAACTTAAAACAGAAGAAAATAACAAAGACAAAGATCAAACAATCGTTGTTATATTAACTTTGTTCAAACTTTTTGAAGGACATAACTAGCCAATAATAACATGCATGTGGTTCTCAAATGGTCTGGCTGCACCATCACCCCTGAATGAACCGAGATCCAAAGCAAGGAACATGTTCAACTTCTCAAATGGATTTAATGAAAAGATGATGCAGTTTGAGCCTGAAATGGTACAGAATCTCACATGCCAACACAAAAAAACTAGTTTGAAATATTCCCTTTTACACTCAATTAAAACCCCAAAAGTGCATCTTAAGGACACAAAGTAATACAACACACATAATCATTTTATAACTTCAGCCTTTTTTAACAGACTCAGCAGTGCTTTCATGCACAAACATAAAAACAGGTTGGGAATGAAGTGAACTATCACAAATAGTGCGTGTGTAAACTCATGCAAGTGTGTTGTGAACGCAGCACTGAGGAGTGTGATTAAACGCACTCTACTGCATTCAAAATTCCCTTCAAAATAAAAGCACAAGATTTTTATATTGCCCATGCAAAAGGTCCGCAACCCACTGAAAACGGGTACGCGACGAACCGAAAACGGATCCGCGACCGACTGAAAACGGGTCCACGGTGGTGATCATGCCTTTCAAGCCGTCGCGGGCCACATAAAATGACGCGGCGGGCCGGATTTGGCCCGCGGGCCTTGAGTTTGACACATGTGCCTTAGAGTCTTAAAAAGTAGGATGGGAGCCAGAGCCTTCAGTTATCTAGCTCCTCTTCTGTGGAACCAGCTTCCACTTAAGAGTAGACTTAAGACTTTGATAGCGCTTATAGTTAGGGCTGGCTCAGGTTTATAGTTAGGGCTGGCTCAGGTTTATAGTTAGTGTTGGCTCAGGTTTATAGTTAGGGCTGGCTCAGGTTTATAGTTAGGGCTGGCTCAGGTTTATAGTTAGGGCTGGCTCAGGTTTACAGTTAGGGCTGGCTCAGGTTTATAGTTAGGGCTGGCTCAGGTTCATAGTTAGGGCTGGCTCAGGTTTATAGTTAGTGTTGGCTCAGGTTTATAGTTACATTACATTACATTTAGCTGACGCTTTTGTCCAAAGCGACTTACATGCTATACAGTAGACCGTAGACACAGCAACGGTGAGCAATTAGGGTTAAGTATCTTGCTCAAGAACACAACAACATGGACTACCGGAGCCTCTGATTGAAAGACAGACTTGCTAACCACTGAGCCACAGTAGCCCCTTAGTTAGGGCTGGCTCAGGTTTATAGTTACTGTTTGCTCATCTCTGCCTCCGTCTGCTGGTCATCTGGGTCGTGGTCCATGCCTACTACTTATTACATGAATCATTTCTGTAATTTTCATTGAATGTGCTGTAACTCTGTTATGTTGATTCTGTACACATGACATCTATTGCTTCTGTCCATCCGGGGAGAGGGATCCTCCTCTGTTGCTCTCCTGAAGGTTTCTTCCCTTTCTTTTCCCTGTAAAAGGGTTTTCACTATTTTTAGGGGGAGTTTTTCCTGATCCGATGTGAGGTCCCGGGACAGGGATGTCGTATGTGTACAGATTGTAAAGCCCTCAGAGGCAAATTTGTATTTGTGAATTTGGGCTATACAAAATAAACTGAATTGTAATTGAAATATACATACAGGTACATGAAATGTGAACTCTGCATTAAGAGCCGTGGACGTGTGGACAGTAGGATCAAACCGCTAACCTCGTTGTCAAAGGACCCACTCTACCCCTTGAAACACTGATGTTCTACTGGGGGGATGAACTTCTTCTAAATATGTTCTATCATTTCCTGGTTTGTTGATGTTCCCATCAGTTGTGGCCTGTATTCAGTGTGTTTCTCCACATTCTTATCCAGGTTTTATTCTGTCATCTGTATCTTGCACCAAAGTGATGGATGGGCAGACTGATTAGCTCACATCATCTACTGTTAATCTTTTCTTTGAACAGTTACTTTAAGGTCCTGCTGCTTGAACTACGTGTTGAAACATCAGATTTACAGTGTATGTAGAGTCAATGACCAGAAACAAGATGGATGGCAAATACAAAGCTAACTTCCATAATATATTTACAAAAGTGCCATAGAGCGAAACATTGTCATGTCACAGGATACTAACTCTGAGCACAAACCCACAGTTGAGTTAATTTATTCAGTTCCTGGGTTGTGGCGCTGATGTCTGTAATACAGAAGAATCTTCTCCCACAAAGAAAGAAAAGATCTTATCATTTAAAGGTCAAGCAAGAGAGAGTGTTTAAGGACATTCATTCAGCAAATTAATGAGGAGGACTAGAAGACTCATGAAACCATTTGCTCATTTACATAGAAATGTTCTGGAGGTCCACAAAAAGAAAAAAGGTGCAGCTGCTTCAGTGTAAGTTAATTTCTTTACACACAGACCTAATGGACTGCTGTAACCACTGATCGGAATTCTTCAAGTGAGAAACCAGGACCATACCAGTACTCTACATGTTTAAGTCCATTATGGCATAACTCTACTACAAGTTGGCTTCATTTTCATAGTTTTGGCTTTCATAAGACCCAAGTTAAAATAAGCTAGAATTATGCTTTAAAGACAAAAGGTGTAATTGCTTTGGCTATAACTGTGTTATACTGTGCGGTTAGCAGACAGGACTCCATGGTACACGGGTGTTTCCTGAATGAACTCACCTTCAGTATGAGCTAGCTTGCTTGCTACTGACAGTTAGCAAACTGCTAGCTTGGAGAGCTTTTGTGACCATCAACATTACAATGAACTGCACCATCCACACCTCATCAGAAAGGTTGGTATTGCCACTTTCTGGTGTGACCAAACATTAGTAGGAGTCTTAATAACAATAGTAACAAATACTAGTATGATCCCGTAGTTTCTCACTATTTATGAAATAAAGCCCAGATGATTAAAAAAAGTATTCATACTTAAGTACTTATAAGCCAACTGTAAACAGAAATTACACGAAACAAAAGGGAGAATATTACAACGGCCACACTTGGTATTCAAATAGCTGACAAAAACAAAGTGTCACAGAAAATCTGAAAAGACACAAACTGTTGGACTTAAAAGCTTTTGTCCCTTATGAAGTCAAAGCACAGGCACAGAAATGTGGCAACATGGCAAGCTGTCGGTCCACTTCTCGTCCTTGTGGCGGGTCAGTGGTTTGTTCTACAGAGTAGGAAAGTCACGTAGACAGAGTCTTGCATCCTCCATTTTCGTGCCAGATGCACTCAACGGTGACGGGATCAATAGCATTGTACTATTTATTGTAGTGACCTCAGGAAGGCCATCCTGTAGTAACAGACTGGTGGTGCGACGCTCTGATGAACCTTTGATTGGTAGCACTGACCAGTGGAATAGCGGACAGACAGAGAGCAGTCTTCGCCAGCTGGAGAGGGGAGAATCTGAACGTATAACCTTAGCTGCTGTAAATCAGCCCCGTGGGAGATGGTGTTGCTTTAGAAAATCTGCTCCAAAAAGCCTTCTCTGGGTACAAAAAGTCACTGTTATACCATGGTGTTGCTCTCGCCCACTTTGTCCACATACTGGAAGAAAAGTAAGAAAGTGTGTTTAGTGTCAACTGGTTGCTTTTCTCTGGTGTATACAGCATGAGCTGACACACACACACCTGTCTGCTGTTTACTCTTCGGGAGCCGTTTATAATGGAAAGCATGCAAGACTTAAGGGACACACCACAGGAACAGGACAAACACAATCACTGCCTGCCATTGTTACTTGTACAGTTATTACCAATTTAGAAATGGTTTACATTATTTTATTGAAGTTTTGTCATGATATATATTTAAGTATTTGTAGTATAAGGGTGTGTGCATATATATGTATATATACACACACTTCCATAATGTATTTCCATAATATATTTACAAAAGTGCCATACAGCACTCTATTTGTCTATTATTATTGTTTCTTCATATATAGAAAGGATAAATTATCCATACTTTTGTCATTTTAATTTAATTAAAGTTTTAATTAATTTTGTCTTACATCTGTAGAGGGACCAAGAGATGAAAAATAGCCTTTTGGATACTCTGGTGTATTTACAGTATGTATAATGGCCATGTTGGAGTGAAGCTACTTTATTGTGTTCAATGGGTTTGCTGACGGTTTAAAATAAGATGCAGAGCTTTATCATAGAGCAAGTTCAATTTGACATTTGACAGTCTTGACCGTCACCTTTTGAGGACTGGGAACCCCAGGGACCGCTGTAACCTACAAGGCAAGCAGAGCAAGCGATAATCTGTTTTGTAAGTGTGCTGCCAGCTGAACAGTATTGACTGTGCATGCTGTTATGATGTTATCTTATTTTAAAAAAAAAACTGACTATGGGTTGGAAATTTTAGCTTTATGTGGTTTTATTTTGAATACTCTTAATTCTGGATAATCATAGCTCTAGTAAAAGTAGTGGATGACTACTACTACTTTAAATAGACGGAGGGACCATACTGGACGTCGGTAACAGGTTTTCCTATTTTCTCTTACTGTTCCAATCGATGATAACCTTTCCAAAACCTCCACAGTAACTCGGGGGTTCCCCAAGGGTCAATTTCAGGGACACTTCCTATTTAAGCACATAGTTATGCAGATTTTACATGGCAGCGTCTCCTGATGACACGGACCAATTGATTCCCCTTTTTAATGTATTTTAGATATGAATGTTTGGATGTTACAAAATGTTTTACAGTTCAACCAGAGAAAACTAACATTTTACTAAGGTTCTAAAGCTCAGAGAGAGAAACTGGATGCAAAATAAAACTCCCTAGGACAAACCCTCACATGCACCTCACATATACATAAGTCTCACATGCTTACAGTGTATGAGCTGCTGTGCAGGACTAAAACCTTTGATGAGGTAGTTTGAGGTATTATGCTTTGAGCCACTGGAACAGTCTGCCTGAGGATCTGAGAGCTGAAGAAGTGTGAGAATTCTTAAATGTAAAACCTCCCTATTCAGCCAGGCCTTTGATGAAGAGCGGTGTTTTATTGATATTTTATTGAATTTAAGTTGTTACATTTTATTCTATTTCATTGTTATGTTACTAATCTCTGGTTTATATTTCAGGCTGTTTACTACTAATACTACTGCTGTTATTTTAGCTTTTAATTGTATTGTATTACATTTTTACCATTTGATTGTCTTGCATGCAATGGTCACAAATTGTCTGTTGTTTTGATCGAGCACACTTCTTACTTTTAGCTTGTCAGTCATCTGTGAAGCACTTTGCACGGCACTAACCTGTATGAAAGGTGCTATACAAATCAAGTATGACTGATTGATGGAAAGCTGTCTTCTGCTGGTCACTTTGCAGGTTGTGCCCAGCCAAAATAGAGCTGTCACAGTGTTCTACTCAACCAGGAAAGTCAAAATGATGCTCTTTGAAAAGGTAATGGTAAAATATAAGCTTTGTTGCAGCTAAATATACAGTAACACTAGAAGCTGTATCGAAGCCGTGGGCGACTGTGGCTCACTGGTTAGCAGGTCTGACTTTCAATCAGAGGATCGGTGGTTCAAACCCTGGCTCAACCAGTCTGCGTTGTTGTGTCCTTGAATAAGACACTTAACCCTAATTAGTTGCTGTGTCTACTGCATAGCATTTGGATAAAAGCGTCAGCTAAATTAAATGTAATGTATAAACTTCTTCACAAAGAGACTTGAGATCAAGGCACTAATGGTCTACAGCAGATCACCCGTTGCTATTCCAGCGAGGACACATAGATGAATACTACATTTGCTTTCAATGCAAAACGACGAGCACTTCATTACATTAATTTAATTTAGCTGACGCTTTTATCCAAAGCGACTTACATGATATACAGTAGACCGTAGACACAGCAACGGTGAGCAATGAGGATTAAGTGTCTTGCTCAAGGACACAACGACATGGACTGGCTGAGCTGGGGTTTGAACCACCGACCCTCTGATTGAAAGACTGACTTGCTAACCACTGAGCCACAGTCGCCCCCTTCACTTTTGTAATTGTGCCTGTGGTGTGTGCCTTTAAAGCCAAATGAATAGCCCCCCAATGGTCTGTGATTTCCCTTCTATCATGAGCTACTTGTTTTTGTAATGTTGCAAAGCGTATTAAATAGGTTATCATGCAAAGGAAAATCGGCAGTGACTGACCAAGACTGCTGATTGTCCTCAGAGCCTTACGAAGGCTTTAATAAGAAACAGACAGAGACACATTCACCTCAAAACAAAGCTTCCCACACATCAGCATGGTCACAGCATGTCCATGAGCCACAAACCTAACTCTGTGCTACCACAGTGTGGAGGTAGAGCCCGATGACCCGATCATTACCTACCTTTTGTTGTTAAAATACCATGTATACTCTGATTTTGTCTCTTGAATGAATCTAAACTACATTTACAGGCATCGTTACTATCGGATCGGAGAAGTTTGGTAATCTGTGGTGTTTGAACAGGTGATTAATAAACAAGAAAAAGCCATGCTGCGTGTAAACAAAGCACAGCTGCAGGACTGCTGCAGGGCTGGGTAATACATACTGCACTGATGAAGGGCAGGTTCAGGAAGGAGCCAAGAACGGGTATTCTTCTAATGAAGCCCACCACAACTGGGAAGAAACCCCTGGATGGGATGAGAGGGAAGGAGAGAGTGGGGGAGTTAGTCAGAGTCCTAATAAAGATAACTGCATAGAGAGAGACGAATAATAACATCTGAACATGTACAATCATAAACGATTTGCACTCAACACTAAAGCTATCTCATTGAATAAAACGGCCTTCTGTTTCAGGCTGTTTGGTTCTGTTGGACGTTATTGTTATGAGCTACATGAACGTAACAAATGTCTGTCAAATGCGAGCAATCCTGTGACTGTCCATGACTGTCAGAGTGACTCAACTTGACTGACAACTTGACACTCACACTCCCATTGTTGTGGAGGGTAAAAACAACCCACTGTAACGTCCATGACACCTCTTTTCACCTGCCAGTGATGAGCTTCGGAGGGAGGTTCATGCCCTAACCCCAGTTCCACACCACTTAAGTGTTCCATGTCTCAGCTAGTTGCCCCTTTGGTTCCTCTTACCTGAACAAGAGGAAAAAGCCGTAGACCTCCAGCACAACTCCGATGATGGGCCAGCCAATCAGCACCACAAACACACCTCCCAGGAAGAAACTGGTGGCCTTCATCTTGTGCTTCTGGAAGAAGAAGCGGAAGGTCCTCTCCAGTCCGATGACAAAGGCAAGTCCAGCAACAAACAGGATCTACGGGGAGAAAAGGGGGTTGACCAGTATTAGAATGGTCCAATATAAGTCCCAGGAAACTGCAGGAACACCCCCACCTTTTCCTTCAATTTGACTGAAGAGTTTATTTTGGTTTTAGTCCCTTTTTCTGCTGCATCTTGGATACAGCATTTATCATGTGTATTATCAACAAAATATCAATATTACATTTTTTGATATCTTGGTTATCATATACCAGTAACTCCCCTACCCTCAAGAGATAACATGTATAAGAAACAATAAAATGAAATAAACTATATGCATATCTAATCCTGCTGATGAAAAATGTGAAAACTGTCTTCTGTGGCTCCGGAGAGGCTTGGTGAAGTCTGACAAACTAACCCTGATGATGTCATAGCGATGTCATGTTATCTCCATTTTGGCTTGAAGACTTTAGACTTAAACAGAAAGTCTGCATTTCAAAGTTGTGTAGCTGGAAGACATCCTAGTGTACATGGCACAGGAAGACAAATAGTATATAGTGAAATTGCATTATGGGAAATGATTTTGGAGTTTGACCATAACAAGGGACTTCTACTGCTTCAATGTTGCCTATCCTTTTGCCTGTCTCTGGGAGACAGATAAGGAGTTCCACATTTCTAACAGCCAATTCTCATTCGACTGAGGGCTCATGGTGGGGGTTTAAAGGCCCAACAAACATAGCGGGAAGCCTGTTTCGACAAGTGTGCTGAGTTGGTCTGGAACTGACTTATGTGGCACTGTTAACCAGGTCCTTTGTGAAAAGCAGAGGATGGCTCTCCACAGTAATGATAGATTAGATTAACAAAAACACTGTAGATAGATAAGAACATGTCAGATGAACGACTGAAAGGTTCTTTCTCTGATGAACTTGAACTAGAATGCATACCATTTTGTATGAATTCCTATCCTATCAATGCACATCACTAACTCTACTTCTTCTCCGGAGTCTTTTTGCTTTCTCGCCTCACAGGTTTAAAAGGATCGTGGTGTGTCTGGAGCCGGTCCTGCCTCCTGCCACCTGGGTTCTGCCACCTACCTCGGCCCTGTTGATGCCCACCTTTTTTTTTATCTCCTTCTGTATGAATTCATGCACCATCATTGCACATTACTAACTTTGCTCCTACCCCAGAGTCTTTGTGCTTTCTCT
This sequence comes from Cottus gobio, assembly GCA_023566465.1. Lineage (NCBI taxonomy): Eukaryota > Metazoa > Chordata > Actinopteri > Perciformes > Cottidae > Cottus > Cottus gobio. The sequence goes on from CM042236.1 coordinate 1,550,789, forward strand.
CCTCACAGGTTTACATGGATCCTGGTTTAATCTGGACCCTGGTCCTGGTTTTATGTGGACCCTGGTCCTGCCCCACACCTACTGCTATCATCCTTATTATTATCATTAGTTGCATTGAAATTAGTATTGCCAATCACTATGCCTATCATTATTATTCTACTATATCCACTGTTGCTGTTATTTTTGGTAGTTGTAACCTTTTCAGCATGCCTTCTACTCATATGAATAATTTCTGTCATATTCATTGAATGTGCTGAAGGTTTTTTTGGAGAGTCTTTCCTTAACCAATGTGAGGATTATAGTGGGAAAGAGTATGTCATATGTGTACAGATTGTAAAGCTCTCAGAGGCAAATTTGTCATTTGGGATTTTGGGCTATACAAAATACATTGGAATGAATATCAGTGTCCGCACCAGCTAATATGGAGAGGAGAACGTTTCATCAGTCCGTTTTTCAACATTACATATAATACCAGTTCAGTTCAGTTCAGTGGAGCACTCACATTTCCAATAGCCAGGAGTGCTTTGTCAAAGAACAGGATCATCCCGAAGAAGAGAAAAAACACGCCGAAGCCTGTTAATCCCATTCCGATCTCTGCAGGACACACACATACCACAGGAAGGCAGAATTAGTTTGTCACTCAAGTTAGAGCTGGACATCCTTGGCCTCATTGTACGTTTAACTCTGAAAGAGATTTGCATTGCTATGTGTGGCCAATCAAATCTCAGAGAGGTTGATGGTGGGAGAGCTGTGATAATGAAGGTTAACTTCATCCAGATAACCATCTGCATGCCATCCTTGTTAATGGGTATATTCAAACTTAACAGGATGGGTTCGTTATTTTAAATTGACAACACTTTAACAAGTACCACGTTGACACAAGTAATAATCCACAGTGAAACTGCAAACAGTAACATCCCTGGACCTTCCACTGTCCCTCTGTATCTGAAGCTATTTTCAAGTCAGGGGCCACACAACTAGTAGTAGGAGTCAGCTGTTAGCTATTTGGGCCGCGGGTTAACTTATGACCCGCCATAGCAGATACAAAGCTAAGTTTCCTAGAACTGAATGCTAACTGCTAGCTAGTTAAGCAACTGCTGCAGCTCAGATGAAGCCGGTTTCAAAGAGAGAGGAGCAGCCTCCAGCGAGGGTCCAATGCAAAGGGCTTACTTTGGGAGTCCGTGAGCGAAATCATCTTGACGCCGAATAAACGTTCGAAGATAGAAAATAAAACAATCAATACTAAAGTAGCATTTACGTAGACCTCTAAGAATAATTTGGATGACAGCTGCCACTGCAACAGCCACGTCTTCCGGAAACACACTTTCTCGTCATGTCAGCTTCCGGAATAGCGCCGTGTCGCATTCAACATGGCCACTTTCACTTTTCTTCATATAGTGCGCTACTCTATTGTCATAATAAAGAACCTTAGCATCTGCAATAGTGTTAAGTATATTATATCTACTGTTGATATAACACGCACCTATTAAATTACATGACTAGAAAATATATTGGAAACGACACATCTCGAAAGGTTTTGTAAATTTCCACCGGGAAGGTATCTTGAATGCAGCACACTTAATTGTAGTATGTTTTACCCTGTGTTAATTTTGTCAGGCGTTGCTGATGTGGACTTGAGTTACATGATATTCTTGATTTGAATTGGGCCTTCTGGGATATACATCAAGCAGAGACTATATACGTTTTATTCATTAAATACATTAAAAAAAACGAGCCATGGTTAAAAGTGTGACGATCCTGCACCAGGAAGCGGCATTGTTTGTCATCCTGGCAGGCAATACGCAGGGCTGAAAGTGCGGTCTGACTTAAGAGTTTCTTCTTTCTGTTATAGCAACCTGAAGTGTACCGAGTCCCCATCAGAAGCGGGGCCTGGACGGAGCCGCTGAATGGTTTGTCATTAGTATTTAATGCATTTCAAAGTCTTGTCCCAGACGTCTTAGCAACGCTACACAGTGGTTACATTTTAAAGGAGCGAAGCTTTATCCAGTTAGCTGGAGAAGAGGGCAGTGATAACGCAATTACCATATTCATTAACACGCGAAGTTCACTTGCTGTCCGATGTAGAAACGTGTGCAGCGGTCTTGTCTTCGTTACGTTAGCTTCATGTTAATGTGACCAAACGTGGACAGAACGAGACTTGGTAACCACTATTAATGTCGGCTCACGAGAAGTAGCTTTGTCCTGGTTCCGCTGCGCCTTTATGGGTGAACGGGCAAGGAGAAAACATGTTAATGTTCCAGTACTGAAACCATGTGTGTACAAGTGAAATGATTGAATGTATACCACCAAAAGAAAGTATAAGTCTGCTATGCACTCACACTAAAAAGCAAAGAGTAAAGTGAGCAGCAGTATTAAAGGTAACAGACGGTGACCCCAGTCTGAGCCTCTCATCTGAACAACTCCCAGTTAGAAACACACGAGTTCTTTGGGAAAAAGGAATTCAAGTTTCAAAGGGAACAGCATTTCACTGAACTCGCCTTTCTGTCTGACAGGTAATCATAACAACATCTCTGAAGATTGGCTCCTTTCCCAGTAAATCAGTCTGAGAGATATGGATGGAGGTGGCAGGACTAATGGTAGGTCTATTCTTCCCAACTCAGTGTTATTTACATGACAACTGAACTAAACATCATCAAAGTCAAGATGTGCCAAGATTTAAACATCTACACAGTTTGCTGTGATCATCCCGCAGTTGTTATTGTATGAGAGGAGGTGGATCTAATGGGGGCTGACTACACCCTGCCTCCGCTCTCCAGGGCCACTGGGGAGGCCTGGTGAGAAGGAATGAGATGGTTAGCGGTGCAGGTGTGAGACCTGACAGTCTCCTCCCTGCTCACACTACCAGGAGAACTCCAGTGAGACAGCCTGCTTCCCTAGAAACACCCACCTCAAGGGTTGAGTGCAGTTTGAAAATTGTGCCAGTATGATACCTGAGTTTCAGTAACGCTCCAAAATTAAAATTTTAAATACTGCCTATTATCATTATTATGATTAATGACAACATGCCTTTAACAAATGATAATTCCTTTCCTTGTAGAAGTCATTTTAAAGTTGCCAGATCTGTGAATGTGAGCATTTCAATTGCCTCTCAACAGCTCCTAAATAACTACAATTTATGATTACTAAAGGAATAGTTACATTTGTAGAGTCCTGCTGTAATTTGAGAGGATTCCAGCTGTGTCACTCCTCTTGTTTGTTTACGGGTGCTCAAAATACAAAGTATACTAAGGGGTTTCCTCACTCCGGCAGGCCTCCTCTATCCTTAATCCTTGCTCCTCGAGATGCATATTAGGAATTAGTGACTCCTCGGACCACCAGTAGATTGACCGTTTGGGCTTTTATTGAAATATCTTGACAACTGTTGAATGGATTGCTATGCAATTTGGAACAGATACCCATGGTGCTCAGAGGACCAATCTTACTGCTCATACACACTGCCCCTTGTTTGTCATCTTACTGCCCACTCTACACTAAATGCTATCAGCCAAAACGCAGACAGCATTTGTGTCCAACTACACTGGTTCTGCATGTTTGCAGTTGTAGCAGAGATGCAGTCAGGAAATGCGGAGGGACAGGTGTGTGACCCGCAGCAAAGGTCGGCTGTAGGTCTCCAGATGTGTGAACAAACACACCCCTTCCTAAAGCAACCAATTCCAACCAATCCAAACCTGACACCTCCGAGCTGCTTATCTGTGGTTGGATGGTCTTTGTTCACCGGGGATGTCACCATCTGTTGCCCTTCATATGCCGGGACTGTACCGAGGGCCAGAAATATAGCCGACATCACATTAATGAGCCAGCTTGTAATGGGAGATTTGCGTCTTCATGTCTCTCCAGTCTGTGAACTGAAGGGACGAGAACAGATTTTTGGTATATTTATTATTTATAATCTGAAGTCGGCCTCATATGGGAGTCTTGTATGCATGCTGTGGTCAGGTGACCTCAGGATGTCTGGATTTATGAGATGTCGTCACCTAATTCTCTGTCACTATACACTATACTGGATTCCTGGATCAAATTTGTGGATCATGACTCAGTGGAACATGTACTTAACTTATTATAAAGTTTGATATGTTTTTTTAATACAACAGGAAAATCCAAAGTAAAATAGTTTCACATCCTTTGCAACTACCTCATCTCCACTCACGTGTCCATGTCAACATCCACCTCTGCTCGGAGCCATGGTCTCTAACAGTGTTCCTGCCGCGTTGCTTCCTGTTCAGATGTGCAGGCGGAGCTGGACTCTGTGGAGGCGGAGCTGGAGTTGGTGGAGCTGCAGATCACAGACCTCCTGCAGAAGCAGACTGAGCTGATGGGTCGTAAAGATGCACTGCTGCAGCGACTGGAGGATGCCTGTGATGCTGCAGCAGAGCCATCATCCTCAAAGTCATCTGGAGCTCATCCGGTGCTGAGCAAGCAGGAGATGCAGCTCTATGATGGCACAGGTACTCAACACACACTTCACGTTTCTCACATGCACTGCAACCCTGAAGTTATGGAGCCAGCTTTAAACGGACATCACCCTGCCAGCTCCCTCGTACAGTCTGTGTAATGTACTAGTGTCCTCTCAGGGCAACTGTGGCTCAGTGGTAGAGCAGGGTCATCCTTCAATCAGTCTTCAGTTGTCTTTCCTCTCATTGCGACTTTGTTTAACGTGTCTCTTCACTGTGCAGAGAATAAAGATCTGGTTTTATGATATTTATTATTTAGCCTTAAGAAGAGTCAAAAAGATAGATTTTGTCGTGACACATGGACAACATTTATTGTGTGTCCGGAGTTCATATGAGAAAACTGCTTGAAAGTCACTAAGGCTGAATGTTGACTTGTTGTTCTCTCTTGATGTTTGGTAGATTTCCCATGGTCCAAAGAAGTGGAGCAGCACCTGAAGGACTCGTTCCATCTCTCCACCTTCAGACCTTTGCAGCTGAGGGCCATCAACCTGACCCTGTCAGGCAGAGATCTGTTCCTGGTGATGCCCACCGGAAGAGGAAAAAGCATCTGCTACCAGCTGCCTGCAGTCTGCTCCAAGGGTATACGGACACAAACATCATAATAACAATTATAATAACTTTATTTATACAGCACCTTTTTAAAAGCAACAACGTTTACAAAGTGCTTTGACAGACAAAGCAGCAAACCCTGTCCTCGCGCTCTAATCATACCACATGCTCTTGTCAGGTTTTACATTGGTTGTCAGTCCCCTGGTGTCCCTGATGGAGGACCAGATCATGCACCTGAAGTCCATCCATGTGCCAGCAGTCATGCTGAATGCGTCCAGTAGCAAGGTAACCACTGGCAACCGTGTTCTGCTTATGCATTGCCCTCCAGCCCTTTCAGTCTGTTGATCTTCTCGTATGCTACAGAACTACTTTAAAGGCAATTATTGCACATTTACATATGCACTGAGCAACTCCCTCTATTGAAGATTCAATTCAGTTTATTTTGTATAGCCCAAAATCACAAATACAAATTTGCCTCTGAGGGCTTTACAATCTGTACACATACGACATCCCTGTCCCGGAACCTCACATCGGATCAGGAAAAACTCCCCCAAAAAATAGTAGTGAAAACCCTTTTACAGGGAAAAAAGGAAAGAAACCTTCGGGAGAGCAGGACCGGCTCCAGACAGCCACGATCAATGGAAGCTTGAGGAGAGGAAGCACAGAGGCTCCCGAGAGGAAGTAGAGTTAGTAATGAGCATTAAAGAGACATTAATTCATCCAGAAGGATAGAGAGGAGGATCAAAGGAGAGAGAGAGGGAGAAGATGAGAGAAAAGCTCATTGTATCCTAAGATGTTCCCCAGCAGTCTAGGCCTATGGCAGCATATCTAGGGGCTGGACCCGGACTGACCTGAGCCAGCCCTAACTATAAGTACTGTCAAAGAGAAAAGTCTTAAGTCTACTCTTAAATGAGGTGACTGTGTCTGCCCCCCGGACTGAAAGTAGAAGCTGGTTCCACATAATAGGAGCTTGATAACTGAAGGCTCTGGCCCCCATCCTACTTTTTAAGACTCTAGGAACCACAAGTAGCCCCGCATTCAGTGAGCACAGCTGGACAATATGGTACTATAAGCTCCCTAAGATATGATGGTGCATCACCAGTTAAGGCTTTGTAGGTAAGAAGAAGGACCTTCAATAAGATTCTGATCTTACAGGAAGCCAGTGGAGATCAGCTAATACAGGAGTAATGTGATCTCTCCTCCTAGTCCTTCTGGATCAACTGGAGAGACCTCAGAGATTTAGCAGAGCAGCCTGATAATACAGAGTTACAGTAATCAGTCTTGAAGTAACAAATACATCGATCAATGTTTATGCATCCCTTCGAGGTCTAAGGTCTAACAGGACCAGAACAGTTACAAGTCCCCTATCTGATGCAACTAGAAGGTCATTCATAATTGTCACCAGTGCTGTCTCTGTGCTATGATGCTTTCTAAATCCGGACTGAAAGTCCTCAAATAAACTATTGCTATGTAAAAAGTCACAACTGATTTGCAACTACTTTATCAAGGATCTTAGACAGGAAGGAGAGGTTGGAGATAGGTCTGTAGTTGGCCAACATCTCTGGATCAAGAGTTGGCTTCTTGAGTAGAGGTTAAATTACAGCCACTTTGAGAGACTGTGGCACATAACCAGTTAGTAGAGAACCATTAATAATATCCAGCAGAGCGGTGCCAATCAAAGGCAAAACCTCCTTAAGCAGCCTCGTTGGAATGGGGTCCAGGAGACAGGTAGAAGATTTGGATGCAGAAACAGTTGAAGACAATTGGTCAAGGCTTGAGGGTTGTACCATGGAGCGAGCCTCCTTTGTTTGATGATCCTCTTCTTTAGAGGGGCTATCGAGTCCAGTGTCATCTTCAGTGAGCCAGTAGCACCATCGACGAGATGATCAATCTGGGACGGACTGAAGTTCACACAGGAGTCCTCTGTTATATTGAGGCATGGTAATGAATTAAATACAGAAGTAATAACTTCCTTAAATACAGCAACAGCAACATCAGTTATACATCTGGTGTAGAAACGGTACACACACCAGCAGCACAAACTCAAAAGTTATAAGACAATGGTCCGACAAAACAGGGTTCTGCGGAAAAACCACCAAATGCTCTACATCAACACCATATGTAAGAACAAGGTCGAGGGTGTGGCTAAAGCAGTGAGTCGGTTCATGTACTCTCTGACAGAAGCCAATCGAATCTAACAATGACATAAATGCAACACTAAGGCTATCATTGCTAACATCCACATGAATATTAAAGTCACCTACAATAATAACCTTATCAGTCTTAAGGACCGAACTTGACAAAAACTCAGATAAGTCAGATAAAAACTCTGAATACGGACCAGGTGCCCGGTACACTACAGCAAACAGAGTCAGCTGTACTGTTTTACAGCTTTTGGGTGTGAAAGACTCAAAACAAGGCTTTCAAACGAGTTGTAGTTTATTTGGTTAAGGACCCATTAACAGGGCTCTACTCCACAGCACTGGTGACAATTACGAATGACACAGCCAGTGCCTCGAGGAATCTGAGTATTAATATGACTTGGAGGAGTTGATTCATTTAGGCTGACATATCAGCCAGGTTTCAGTAAGACAAAATACATCAATGTGACTGATAGCAATTCATTTACTAAAACAGCTTTGGAAGACAGAGATCTAATATTTGGGAGTCCACATTTAATTCTTCTATCATGTTGCACTGTTGCAATAGTGGTGTTAACCTTTATGAGGTTATTTTATATAACTCCTTTTTTCAGTTACTTTTGATTTAATTAATCTAAGTGGCCGTGGGACAGACACAGTCTCTATAGAGTTTAAGGTAGGCAACTGCCCTAAAGGAAATGCAGAGAAGGGTGTAAGACTACAACTCTGCTTCCTTGTCTGAACTCTGGATGAATCTGTTATGTTCCACACGAGGGGAACAAACTAACACACGTGTTGTAGTTTGTCAAAATGCTGTTCGGTGTTTTCATGGTGTGAAAAAATTAAAAAACAAAATGTGTAATTAAAACAAACGTAGGAGCATTCCAAGAACGTCATGGCTGGAATGACGGATCCCAAAGCCCCGTTCAAGCTGCTGTACGTGACTCCGGAGAGGATCGCCAAGAGCAAGCTGCTCATGTCCCGTCTGGAGAAAGCCCACAACGCAGACCTGCTGAGTCGGATCGCTGTGGACGAGGTCCACTGCTGCAGTCAGTGGGGACACGACTTCAGACCAGGTGCCCAAGGCAGCCGCACAACCCATTCACCTCAATTACGGGGTTTGAGTTCAAGGTTCAGGAAGGTGTGTGTGTGTGTGTGTGTGTGTGTGTGTAGATTATAAACTGCTGGGCATTCTGAAGAGGCAGTTCCCCAACGTCCCCCTGCTGGGGCTCACAGCCACAGCAACCAGCAGTGTCCTGAAGGACTGTGAGAAGATCCTGTGTGTGCCACAGCCAATCACACTGTCTGCGTCCTTCAACCGGACCAATCTCTACTACGAGGTGGTAACCATGGCAGCTGCACTCTGACGCACACACGTGTCAGCCACACCTGCTTCCTACGCAAACACACCAAATGTCTCTTCGTCGCTCACATGCTCTCTTGTGCTCTTTTACTGCTAACACACCTGTCAGAGCATCAAATCATCTGCCTTGCGTCTGCTTACAAAACATGAAAGACTGTCCCAGTGTTTCTGCATATTCAACCTATTGTGATCTTGGAACTAACAGTCTGCTTGTTTCTCAGGTTCGTATTAAAGATTCTAACCAGGATGCATCAATAAGTGACATTGCTACTCTGATCAAGAACAGATACAAGGATCAGTCAGGTACTGCATCGAATATATATATATATATATATATATATATATATATACACACTTATGTTTGTGTGTGTTCATACAAGCAGTCATACTCCATATTCCCTGATGTGTGTGCCACAGGGATCGTGTATGTGTTCTCTCAGAAGGATGCAGAGTCGGTGTCCTCTGCGCTCCAGAAGAGCGACATCCTGGCCTTCCCCTACTACTCTCACATGGACGCCGACGATAAGTCTCGCGTTCACCGCAAATGGACCTCCAACAAAATCCAGGTATTTGGGTGTGATACGCCTACCGGTATCCTGGGGGGTGAAAGATTGAGCCGAGATTTGTGTCTTCTTTGGTTTATGGAGACTGTATCTGATCCCAGTGCTGTAAATGGTTCAGCAATGTGTACTTTTGACATAATTTAAGCTTTTTTAAATAAACGGATACATTTTTCTGTTTATCAACTAATCAAGTAATTGGATAATAGTTTCTGTTGACTTATCCAGGGTTTCCCAATATTACCTGCACACTAGGTAGACCCACTACTGTTCCATTATTTACCTGAAACACGGCTCGGTGAGAGGATACTCAACCCAGTGATGGCAAATTACCTCTGTGTGCACTGTACACCTAGGAGGTGGTCTTGTAAAGGTGGTTCACAGATTCGGCTGTAAACCCACCTGACTCGCCTTGAATCATAGGCCGCGACTGTTTGCCTTGTGTTTATGATAAAATTGTTTACTGGAACACCAATTGTTTATCTAGCCTCTTAATTTTGCTCTCAACGTGCACCTGGTTGATGCTTTCAACTTTACAATGTACAAAGTCTAGTATTTCTTCATATCACAGTATATATTGCTGTTTTTCTGATATTGTGCAGCCCTACAACAGACGCTAAGAGCCGGCTGCCATTGTGTTGTCTTTTAGGTGGTGGTAGCCACAGTGGCGTTTGGTATGGGCATCGACAAGCCTGACGTCAGGTTTGTCATCCACCACACCATCAGTAAGTCCATCGAGAACTTCTACCAAGAGAGTGGACGCGCAGGTAGACACCGCTTCTCTCATTTCAGAACAGAGTACTGCTTTGTACTGGTACAACTCAGTAAATACCTGTCTGTGGATCTCCAGGTCGAGACGACCTTCAAGCAGACTGCATCCTCTACTATGGCTTCTCTGATATCTTCAGGATCAGCACCATGGTGGTGATGGAGAACGTTGGTCAGAAGAAGCTGCTGCAGATAGTGGACTACTGCCAGAATGTGGATAGGTAGCGGCTCCTCAGTACGTCACACGTGTCATGGAGGATGCCGTACTTATGGGACTGACTGTCTGTTACGCCTCGTGTTTTCTGTGTGAAGGTGTCGGCGCTCCCTCATGGCTGTTCATTTTGACGTGGTGTGGGACGATGAAGGATGCAACCAGATGTGTGATGCTTGCCGGCATGCAAAAGGTACGTGTGTGATGTGTTTTAATAGAATTATTAGTTGCATGTGTTCTTTCTGGATGTGGAAAGCCAACTTCTGACCTTTTTATCTCTCCAGACTACACCATCGTGGACATTACTCAGCATGCCAAGCAGGTGGTCCAAATTCTGGAGCTGGCAGCGTCAGCGGATGAGAAGCTGACTCCTCTGAAGCTGGTGGAGGCGTGGATGGGCAAAGGCCCGGCCAAGCGCAGGAAGATGATCCAGACCACCACCCTGTGTCGGCTGCAGGCTGAAGCTGTGGTTGTGACGCTGCTGCTGCAGGGATACCTCAGGTGACTCGTCATCTTCTCTTCTTTCTTTTCTGTCTATATATATATATATGTATGTATGTATGTATGTATGTATGTATATATATATATATATATATATATATATATATATATATATAATGTATGTATATATATATATATAATGTATGTATATTTATTTTCATTCATTCGTATACCATGAATAACGTGTGGAAGGTATAAAGGGTATGGAAAGTAAAGCAGTATGAATATTAACAACACCGTGCTGACCAGCAGAGATGCTCTGTGTTTATTATTATGTTTGACATAAAGTTCACTATTTGTCTCAGCTGCATCTGCAAAATACTTCAGATAGGAACGACCTTGAAAACATTTGGAACTAACTTGTATATTGTGATTCCTTCCCATTATGCTGTTCAGTGTCTCAGTGACCACACTGAGCTACACAGCAAACAGAGCTCGTGTTCACTTGACTGGTGCGTTCAAGCTCTACTCAGTAAAAAGTATTTGTTGATGTGTTTATATCCAGAGATAGGCATCTCTAATGTCTATAAAATAGACATTAGAGATGCATTACAAGCTCATTAAAACTACTAATGAATTGTGTCTCTTCAAACCTTTTTCCTATGATAGTTTCTGGCCAAGCTTACTCAGAAGTGGACTGACTCCGAATGACTGGGATTAGGGCTGCAACTAACGATTATTTTAATAATCGATTAATCTGTCGATTATTTTTTCGATGAATCGGATAAAAAAACAAAAAAGCATTACTTTCCAACCCTTTATTCAAAAACAGAACTGACAGTGCAAAAATCTTCAGAAAGTGCACAAACAGGTTGATCCTTGAACATCCCTGAGCTGTTAAAGTAATAATAATAAAAAAATAATGGACTAACACAAACATACACATGTATGCTTTATATCTGCCAAATATATAGGCTTTTATTAAATAAAGTGCACAAAACATTTTGCACAACATTTTGTTTAAAGGGACCTGAGCTGTCAGAACAATAAATAACTTATAAAAAATAAAGAAAAATACTAATCAGAAAACTTAACAGGATTTGTTTGAACGTCAGAACTGGTTCTCTACACTACACTCAGACGCACACACTCAAACTCTCACAGACGCACACACATACAAAATGCACACACACACTCACAGACGCGCGCACACACACACACACAAACACTAACAGACGCACGCACACACATACACACACACACACACACACACACACACACACACACACACACTCTCTCTCTCTCTCTCTCACTCCCTTTGTTCAGACACATTGTTCTTACGAGCTAACGCTAACTTGTCAAGCTAATAACGAGTAAACAGCAGAAAGCTGCTGGAGGGACGTTACGTCTTCACTTCAAAACGGAACACAACCTGCCGACTAGCCGCGGCACCGGAGCCTCAACCGGAAGTGCCTCTACTTGCTGCCTGTTGAACGGCCTTCCTCCGCGATGTGTTTCAGAACAACGTTACGGTCTCAGCTGGTCTCTCCTCGACCTCCGCTCTGCTCCGCGCTCAACTCAACTTTTCTTTTTATACTCAAACATCTCCGTGACTTATTGAGTGGCGTAATAATCGCGCGACACAACGAATCGATAATGAAATTCGTTGCCAACGCTTTTAATAATCGAATTTTATCGATTCGTTGTTGCAGCCCTAACTGGGATCCGTTTCTACATTCATAAAAACGGATCGTAACTAATTCCCAGTACTGGTCAGCTGCTTTAAATACATCGTGAACCATGTTTAGTCCAACAAAGGTTGACTTTGTTCCTTAACCTGTAAGGTAATGTAACCTCAGACGGCCAGGTTTTGTAGACGACATGAAGAGCACGCGGAGGCTGGTAGTTCTAGGTGGCTTTCCTCTGGACGAGCAGGTCCTCTCTGCTGTCATGTATACAGGACTAACCTGAAACCCCTTTTACAATCCAGGTACAGGGACAGTACACATAGTTGAGGTTGTAATGGGGCTGCTGCTACTGCATCTATTGTGAGAGGAACAGGTAGAGACTGCGTCTGACGTTGGCGTGTCATTCTGTGTGGTGACTTCAGAGAGGATTTCAGCTTCACTCCGTACACCACCTACTTCTACATGAAACCGGGCCGCAAAGCTCCTCTGCTGAAGAGCCCGACTCACACACTCAGCATGAAGATGGGGTCAGCAGGGATGGAGGCTCCTGTGGTGAGTAATGCTGATCACATGTACCAAACGGATGTCCCACTCCGTCTCATAGAGGCCATCATGTATTGCCTGAGCAGGTTATTTTCTAAAAACTTAAGTTCACCTTTTGTCAAAATAGAGGACTTTATGAAAGAAACAACCTTTCCACAGTTGTCTCTCTCCACTATTGGCAGTCTAGTAACTTAGTGGAACGTCTACAGCACTCACCTTATGTCCTGTTGTTCTTTGAACACGTCAGTGGAGAAAGTGAGCTTTAAGCCTCTCTTGCTTAGGGTTGGGTAATACAAAAATAAAAGCACAACTAGTTACCAAGATTGTAAATACAATTAAACTCAGTGAGAAGCTTAACAACTACAAGTAGCCAGTGTGCAGATTGACATATGTGTGAAATACTCCCCTCAGCCCGTCAGGCCCTGTAATGTATGACTCCTGAAACTCTGACCTCATGTCTTCTCTCTGTCTCACAACAGATCCTGTTTATGTCTCAACCATCTTTTAATAATGTCCCTGAAACGAACATATCCTTGGGCCTCCTAACAGCTTATTAGTATTATTATTAGTAGTACTATTATTATAATTATTGGGAGAGATGAGTGGAGAAAGGTAGTAAACATTCAGCGTAGGTTAGCTGAGTTAGTTATTTTGAAATGTTACTTGCAAACGTGGAACGTTGACTCTAATTAGATTTGATACAGGCTTTGAAAGGGTTTAGATCTGGGTTTAGATAGCCGTGTGACCAGCTGCAGCTCAAGCATATCTGAAATCACTCTGGGAGGAGTGAGATTTTAACATAGTTTTGTGGTGGCATTTTTCTCAGTTTTATAATATACTGGCAATAAGTGTTCTAATATCGCCCAACCCATACAAAGTGTGAATATTTGACTGCAGAGCAGTAATAGTAGCTGTGGTTGTGGTGTGGCCATCAATGTCTTTAGTGCTCCACCCAGCAGCTCCTGTTTGTGTATTCATGCTGGTTTCTTCCAGTGGAAGGTGTTTCTTCTTGTCATGTTAACATGTTGTGTCTTTTACTAATTGTTTCTAGATGTCCGTGGAGGTAAGTCCTGATTGACTGAAACTAACTGTTGTAATCCTAGTTGGCTCTGTAAGAACGAGAACCTTCACACCACTGCACACAGCTTCTGATCATTTGTAGCTAGCATGAGGAATACTAGCAACATGGAGAGTCTCATTTTCTCAGCTGTTCACATGGTGTGAGGCTTTTTACTGTTGTGTGTCTTCATCATCGTCACAGTATTACGACTAGCAGTTCATTTAGGAATTCAACAGAAATGAATGATTCAAGCTCACTCTTAACAAAATCCACTTACTATCCTTTCCTGTTTCCAGACCTGGTCTTCATCATCATCATCATTTCATGCCTAGATCACGTTACAACTGAGTCTTCCTGATGAAGACTGAGATGTGGTTAAACGCTTAAGACATGGATTTCCACCTTTTGTCATTTACCAAGTTGAACCCAAAAGGAGCGTCTGTGTTTCTATCATTCTAAATGTGGTGTTGAGTTCTGTTCAGACCATTTCAGTGACCCTTTAGGTTTCTGAGCTCAGGTCTTCAACTGTTCATTGTAGATAATGTAGCTGCAGAGACCCTGAAAGAAGATCAGAGTGCATGGGTTCCAGTGTGATGATGAGGATCCTGTTGTGTGTCCATGTGCAGACATGAGTGTCCTCCCCTCTCGTATCCACTCGTCCACCTCATGTAGGTCTCTGAACCTCCCCGGTAAAGACTGTTGTTAATGACCTGCAGGTGAAAGCTGTGCGTGGCCAGGGCAAGGCCAAAGAGGGAAAGAGATCAGTTCAAAGTGGTGGAGATGCCTCTGTGTCCAAGAAAGTCAAGACAGACCTCCCCTAACCCCCCACCCTGTCCAGAAGACAAGCTGCCAAAGTACAGTCCCTCATTCTTTACTCTGTTCACTACTGCTTCTGTCGGCATGGCACTGTCCACACTCAGACTAGATGCTCCTCTGTTGGATCAAACAGTCTCGGGTGCTGGAGGAATCTGTGTTCATGTCATTTAATGCTTTTCTAAGTTGTACATTATTAAGCATGACGTCATCTAATTGTTCCTAACCAGCAGGCTTGGGCGATAAACATTACTGGCACTGTTTTGTCTGAGTTCATGTGATGGGATCTGTCTTCCTGGTGACACTAATTGGAAGGAAATCTAAGCACAATAATGTGTTCCTTATTAGTGCACCTGCTAATGGGTGTGGGGGGGTGTTCTCCATGTGGCTGCTGGACATGAGCTCACCGTGTGCTCGTCACCAGCAGTCCAAAGATGCTGCCTATCAACAATGAGATCTGCTGTCTGAACATCTTAACACGACTCACTGCACATCAGAGCTGGTTTGTAATTCACGTGTCTAAACAACGCTGTAGAAGGACTCTGTAACAATGACTCATCACTTCAGTGAGCAGCGAATGAACAGTCTGCAAACAGTCATTTGCCTTTTCCACAAGTGCAAAATGCTAGGCTCTGGTTTCTTCTGCTCCTGCCTGGTGTCTGTAACACGGCTCGCTGATGGCCTTAGTGAGGAACAGGACCAGGACAAACTGCAGGTCAGATGGACACTGCATTTCCTTTTGAATTTAAAATTCTAACAGTAATCAAATTTGCCATTTCTCATTATTATCGCCCAAGCCTATTACTCATGATCTATGGTGCTGATGTCATGCTCCCACTAACTGTCACTAACATCACTGACTTGGTCTCACTGACTTCACTGAGAGGAGACTTTCTGTTCCACTCCCTGTTTGCATTATATATTACTCGAGAAGAACAGTAAGTAATGAATATTATGGTATGTTTCTCCTGTTGTTCACTGACACAAGGCTGTCACATGCTTACAGGACACATCAGCCAAGGAGGAGGAGTGTGATATGACCTTTGACCACATTGTCATGGACCACAGCCGTCCCCCACAACCCAGACAGAAAGTATTTAAAGACCAGAGAAACCAGTCCAGGAAACAAACAGACAGAGCACAGAAGCAGCTGACGGACCGACCTGGAGAGGAAGAGGAGAGTGAAGGGAGCTTCATCTCGCCTCAACGTGGAATTGAGGTTGACGTTGAAATAAACATGATAGATAACAGTGATTGTCACAAAACACCATCACATCCTGTTAAACCTTGTTCCAAACGCAAAGCCACCACCCCTCAGAGAGTGAGTAGGAAACCCCGTGCTGACACGGCAGCAGATGTTTCCTGTCCAGGCCCAGGTGATGACACAGTCACCAGCTCTCCATCCCATGCCTCCATAATCTCTGAGACTGCAGCTGAAGAGCTCTGTGACCTGAGGAACTACTACAGCAAACAGCTGAGGAGAATTAACCACATTTCCCATGAATACCTGGGGCAGCCCTCAGAGCCAGGCGTGCTGGCATGTATCAGGGAGCCTCTGAGGAGCCTCCGTCTGCCCCGCAGGGGGACCATCGCCCAGACGGCTCGCAGCCTGTGGACCCGAGTGAGTGGCAAGAGGAAGCTGGTTCCCCGCTGACAGCAGTGTGAATTTCCATTTAATGCACATTAATAACCTCTGTTTGTAAACCATCTTTATGATTCATATGCATTTTGTTCAGCGAAATACTCTTAACAAATGTAGAGTAAGAACCACTAAGCAAGATGAGGACTAGTGACTAACTCATTCAGACTCTTAACTTCTAAATTCACCAGAGGGAACCAAAAACACAGGGAACAGGAAGTGTAGAATTGCTGACTTAGGACGTAGGACTCATTCCTGCACCTAATCAAAGGTTCTTCTTGCGGTACCTGAAGGATTTCACCATGTCAGACTTTAGAGGATCCACAAAGTCTTCCTAGTGTGGACTATAAACACCCAATGAGGTTCTGATGAAGCCTTACCTGACCCTCAGATACAACCCGAATAAATGAATATGAGTGTGTGTTGGACGAGCTTGTGACCAAACATCCATCAGAGACAACACACTGTCAGTTTATTCTTCTGCTGTATGCTGGTTTCATGGAGCCATGAGACCTGGCTCATGTGTTCACTCTCAGATCTCAAGTAAACTCATTATACTGTGTGTCAGTAATAAATTTAATTTCTAATTTGTGTGTGTGTATCAGGCTTTCATACACAGATTACACCTGTTAGGATTTGTTGTTGGTTTTGTTTTTTTATGGGGGTTTTTTTTATAAGGAAAATTAAAAATACCAAAAGACAGGCTAATAGACATGTGGCGCTGGAACTGGACCCTCCCTGTAGGCTGCAGGTTGCAGCCTTCCTGCCTTCTGACCCTGAGCCACTAGAGGGGGGCAGAGAGTGGACCACTGGATGGAGCTCTGGCCAATGTGCCAAAGAACAAGCCCTGGTGTTTCTGGCTAATGCAGTTATTGTTGGAATGCTGTTAAGAACAGCATTATTATTGTAATAGCATGGAGTATTATAATTTTTTCTTTTTCTGATCCTTATTTTTGTACATTGGGGACATTTTTGGGGTACTTCTCAAACACGAAAAGTCACCAAATTTGGCACACCTGTCAGGCTTGGTGAAAATAGCGATCCGACATAGGCGTCAATTTTGTGTTAAAGGAAATGGCTCTCTAGCTCCCCCTAGAAGTTGGACCGGCGGCGCCCCTCGCCCAGATTGTCCGATTGACTTAAAAAAATGCACACATGTCTAACTCCACAAAAAAGCCTCTCAGGCCCCTAAGCTCCGCCTACTTAGATTTTCCGCCATTTTGAATTATGTGAAAAACATCCTTTTTGTGGTTTTCTCCAACGTGTTTGGTCCGATTCATACTAAACATGCGATGCATCATGATTGGAGGTGTATCATAACTGAAGTGAAAGCTTTCTGATATCTCATTGCGTTAAGGTCATTATCTGACCAATGAACATCTTAGGGGCGTGTCTTGTTTTGCAATGCTCATAACTTTAAAACCATTAGTCCTAAAACCTTTCAGATTGTCAGCATTTGTACACATTGCATCCCTTAACACGCAATAAATCTTCCGTGTGATATAAACAATACGGGGTGCTACAGCAGCCAATATGCCCGTCATAATTCAGTGTTTTTATGCTGTTTTATGCCGGTTTCTGCACTTGTACTTTAACAAACTCCTACTAGAGTATTTATCCGATCGACTTAAATTTTGTTCAGGAATGATCTCAAGACCCTTATGTTGTGCTTATAAGCGCGAATTCAGCCAACGCCCTCGACGTGGCGTTGACCCAAAGACACACCCATTTTCGGCTGTTCTCTGTGTTATACAAAGCCGTGGTAACTCCAAGGTACTTCATGCTAACAGTACAAAACTTCTCATGCTGGACAAGGTCTGAGCACAATACATGAAGAAATGTTTGGCTTGTGATAGCGCCACCTACTGGCAAAAAAGGAAATCATCCAAACAGCATCAGATTGACATGCAATTTACATGACGTGGTCTGCACTTCACATAGAGAAACATGATGTATGTGTATGCTGTTTCTGTGTGTATGTCTCTGTGTGTCTTTAGGCTGTTGTAACTCCAAAGTACTTCATGCTATCAGACCAAAACTTCTCATGCATTATGCCAGACAAGGTCTGAGCACAATACATGAAGAAATGTTCGGTTTCGGATTGACATGCAATTTACTTGACGTGGTCTACACTTCAAGCAGAGAGATGTGATGCATGTGTATGTTCCCCTAGTCATAGCGCCACCTAGTGGCGAACAGAAATCAGCCAAACATCATCAGATTCACGTGCAATTTGCGTGACGTGGTCTACGCTTCACGCAGAGTGACGTGATGCACGTGCAGGCGACCCGCCGGCGCCCCCGACATGCGGAGTGATGACTCGCTCACAGCTGCTCGCAGCTTTAATTATTAAGTTTCTGGTGTAGAAACCTTTGCCTTGTCAAAAGTTATAAGGCAATGTCTGATAAAAGGGTTCTGTGGAAAGACTATTAAATGTTCTACGCTAACGCCATATGTAAGAACAAGGTTGAGGGTGTTGTTAAAGCAGCCCTAACTATAAACCTGAGTCAGCCCTAACTATAAACCTGAGCCAGCCCTAACTATAAACCTGAGCCAGCCCTAACTATAAACCTGAGCCAGCCGTAACTGTAAACCTGAGCTAGCCCTAACTATAAACCTGAGCCAGCCCTAACTATAAACCTGAGCCAGCCCTAACTATAAATCTGAGCCAGCCCTAACTATAAACCTGAGCCAGCCCTAACTATAAACCTGAGCCAGCCCTAACTATAAACCTGAGCCAGCCCTAACTATAAACCTGAGCCAGCCCTAACTATAAACCTGAGCCAGCCCTAACTATAAACCTGAGCCAGCCCTAACTAAACCTGAGCCAGCCCTAACTATAAACCTGAGCCAGCCCTAACAATAAACCAGAGCTAGCCCTAACTATAAACCTGAGCCAGCCGTAACTGTAAACCTGAGCTAGCCCTAACTGTAAACCTGAGCTAGCCCTAACTATAAACCTGAGCCAGCCCTAACTATGAACCTGAGCCAGCCCTAACTATAAACCTGAGCTAGCCCTAACTGTAAACCTGAGCTAGCCCTAACTATAAACCTGAGCCAGCCCTAACTATAAACCTGAGCCAGCCGTAACTGTAAACCTGAGCTAGCCCTAACTATAAACCTGAGCTAGCCCTAACTATAAACCTGAGCTAGCCCTAACTATAAACCTGAGCCAGCCTTAACTATAAACCTGAGCCAGCCGTAACTGTAAACCTGAGCTAGCCCTAACTATAAACCTGAGCCAGCCCTAACTGTAAGTACTGTCAAAGAGAAAAGTCTTAAGTCTACTCTTAAATGAGGTGACTGTGTCTGCCCCCCGGACTGAAAGTGGGTGCTGGTTCCACATAAGAGGAGCTTGATAACTGAAGGCTCTGTCCCCATCATACTTTTTAGATCAATACATCCACAGTCTGTCAGACTTCATGTGATCAGAAACCAATGATCAGACACTCGTGTGTCATCCCTGTGAACCCTCGCACTTTTTCACCCTCTGTTCCGATCTAAGTGTGTTACACAAGCCGACTGATCCCAGATCTGTCATAAGGTCAATCTGTTGGTAAGCATTGTGTGTGATGATCTCGTAGTCCTACCCTGAAGTCTTCCAGCACAAAGCTTGACATGCTGAGTTGTCCTCTCAGCATTTCATTTTTCCACCAGATGGAGCCGTTGCATACAAAACCTTCACTGTTTCCTGAACCCTCAGACTTGATACGTGAAGAGCAGGGAGGCAGGGTGTTCAGCATTCAGTATAGTCAGTACAAAACAACGACACACACACACTGGTGTTCTCTGTTGTTTTGTACGTGGCTGTGTAAGAAAAAACAACAACATACAATCAGCACTGACTACTGTGCAGCTAGTTATCTCTCAGACTTTCCAGTGTCAAGGGGCTGAATCACAATATACTGTTTAGATACTGTACATCATGTTAAAGTGGGTAATGGAGTGTACGGCTGTCTACAGGGCGACTATGATTCAGACACACACAGTTTACTCTTTCATAACACTGGGCTACTCACAAGAGAACAATTTAAAAAAGATTCATCAACGTCAGAGCAGCAGATATCCTGACTTTAAGTCCATTGTATGAGTCAAGCTCCTAAACACTGGATCCTACATTTCCCACAATGCAACTCAATGGTGTCTTTCATTAGACATGTGGTGTTTAATTAAAACTCAGTGAAGTCCCCACGCAAAATTCTAGAACTTCACAGTAATGTCTAACTTGTTCTATGATTTACTCCCAAATATATTGAAGTAGAGGAGATAACATTGTTCCCTGCCCAGGACACTTCATCTGGTACCCCACGTCCCTCTGTCTATGTAACAACCTGATCTCCACCATGCAGGCTCCGTCTAAATCCAGCAAGCACTGGCCTAAAAGGCTTCAGTCTCTGCCTCATTAGGGTCCCTCATCACTGCTAGACCTCCTCCATGCCTCACATTCATTTCACCTCAAACCAAACCTCAAGTCATCAATCAGTATGTCACATTCAAACCGTCTTCTCACCCTGGTAGACTTCATCCATCCATTATCTTTAACCGCCTATCCTGTTCAAGGGCTGGAGTCGATCCCACCTGACATTGGGTGAAGGCAGGATTCACCTGGACAGGTCTGCAGTCTATCACAGGGATGACACAGAGACAGACAACCACTCACGCTCACATTCACACCTACGGGCCATTTAGAGTCATCACTCAACCTATGCTGCAAGTCTGTGATTGTGGGAAGCTGGAGAACCCGGGGAGAATGCAGACTCCACACAGATGGCTCTTCCAGCAGGGGAATGGCATCCCGGCCTCTCTTGCTGTGAGGTAATAGCCACTACACCACCGGGCAGCCCTTAATACACTTCAATTCAGTTAAATTCAATTCTCTAATGACTAATGAAGCTTGAGCGGTAGTTCAGTCAGGAAGACTCTCTTTACTCTCCTTTTCATTCATAATCTCTCAGTCTATTTATTACTTATCAGCTGATAGTGGATGCTCACTTTAGATTAAACAACCAGATGCTGCACAGTTTCCTTTAGCCAATCATATAGTCGTAGAACGTGGTCATCTGGGTCGTGGTCCATGCCTACAACTTATTACATGAATCATTTCTGTGACATCCATTGAATGTGCTGTAACTCTGTTACATTGATTCTGTACACATGACATCTATTGCTTCTGTCCATCCGGGGAGAGGGATCCTCCTCTGTTGCTCTCCTGAAGGTGTCTTCCCTTTCTTTTCCCTGTGAAAGGGTTTTCAATATTTTTTGGGGGAGTTTTTCCTGATCCGATGTGAGGACAGGGATGTCGTATGTGTACAGATTGCGAAGCCCTCAGAGGATAATTTATATTTGTGATTTTGGGCTATACAAAATAAACTGAATTGAATTGAGTTGAATATCGTTGTTGTCAAACTTTTAAATAAGTTCTCCTCTCTGCTGCTGTAAATTATAATTTCAGCTCAAACCAGATGTGACCCTCCTCCACCCCAGGCTCCTCCAATCAGCATCAGTCCTGCTCCTCATTTATCATCGGGTTACAGCAACTCCCTTCTTCTTCCAGTGTCTGGACTCTGGGGGGATTCTGCCTTATCAGAACTCAGCATCACTACCCCTTGATTATCCTATTTCAAAGACTATGTGCTATTCATTTGTTATGCATATGTAATAAATTATTATTAAATTATAAACAAGTCTCTCCCGATTTAAATAGAATAAGTAAAATGCATTAATGGGACATATATACATATACACATATATATATATATACATATACACATATATATACATATACACATATATATATATATATATACATATACACATATATATATATACATATACACATATATATATATATATATATATATATATATATATAGAGAGAGAGAGAGAGAGAGAGAGAGAGAGAGAGAGAGAGAGCTTCTTTTGCAACTCATTGCAGTCCCTTGGAGCAGCAAACTGGATTGAAAAACGCCCAAAGGAGGTGTGGACATTTGGAAAGACCATTTTGATGAAATTGCTAGAGTGTAAATTGTGGTTATTGTTGGAGATGATGAGTAGAAAGGGGAATATGTGGTTTTTTTTTACCAATTATAGTCTTCTAGATAAACTGATAGCAGCAGGTTAATCTGCAGGTATGGAGAGATGGCCAGTGGCCTAGAGAGTACCGGCTGCAGTGATGAGTGTGGAAAGAAACAAAACACAAAAAATCAACTATTTAACACGGTCTCTTCCTTTTTTCACAATCTATATGTCCTAGAGCATTCACAGGCGCATTCAAATCACTTAAATACATTAGAAGCAATATAAGCAGTCCAAGTGTTTTCTGACCGACTTTAATTCATGTTGCTCAGAGAGACGACTTTTTCTGTGAGTTGAGATGACGTTAAGCTACGAAACTAAAGTTATATTTAGGCAACAAGACCACTTGGGTTTAGGAACTCATCAGGAAAGTAACTTGACCCCAACTCTTTGGGACATGATGTCAAACATCCGTCTTCTGGTTGAAAGTCCTGTGTCTGATCATCCCCTCCCTCCCTCCATAAGTGCTCTTTTTCAATGTTAAATACTACGTCACTAGCTCTGACCGTTGCATATCCTCGTGGATGCGTTTAATCTGTGCGTCCACAAACTATTGCCATTGATTTACGACAAAAACATAAGGACAATTTGTTTCCCTGTACGCTTCAAGGATTTGATCCAACAACCAATGTTGTTGTTTTTCTGGTGAGGACCATCTCCTGTTTCACCACTGAAGCCATGCTGATTCTGACAGGGAGACCTGTTGACACTTAAACTTTACCACCTGTTAGACATTATTTGTTGCTCCGTAAAATTATACCACAGCTTTTGGCTGCTATTCTGAACCAATTTGGTAAACTCCGGCTATATTTATCTGCAGAATGTGCAAAAAGAAAAAACTAAACATAGCCAGTTTTCACATGCCAAAAGACTTTGGCATGTGTTACTTTACATGATTGTTTTGCAGGGAGCCAAATGTGCTTGGCATCGCCTGATGTGGAGCACATCTG
Organism: Cottus gobio; assembly: GCA_023566465.1. Classification (NCBI taxonomy): domain Eukaryota; kingdom Metazoa; phylum Chordata; class Actinopteri; order Perciformes; family Cottidae; genus Cottus; species Cottus gobio. The sequence continues at coordinate 1,574,062 of CM042236.1, forward strand.
CCCACAAGGCCTTCACTCTGAAGCATCTTTTTTTCAGTGGGAAACAGTGTCATGCCACTAAAGCATGCTTCTCCCTGGGATTCTTTGAATCTATTAATTTACACATGTACCTGCAGCATATATACGTTTATCCTAGGATATGAATATTATCCAGAAGCAAAGCATGTACAAATATTGATTTTCTTTAGAACATTCAAAGAGGATTAGCTTCGGCTGTGGAGAGGCTGAGTGTGTGGCTGAGGACACATTCACATGAATGCAGTCAGTTTATTTTTTATCACAAAGACTCACTCTGAATGCAGAGTTGCTAGTGTATTGTGTGTGTGCGCGCGCGTGTGTGTGTGTGTGTGTGTGTGTGTGTGTGTGTGTCACATTGCGTGGACTCTCCATCCTTTTGGGAACAAAATGCACATCCATAATGTCAAGATTACATTTTAGTGTGAAGCCTTAGTCTAGGGTTCATGTAAGGTCTAGGTTTAAATTAAGGGTTAGGGTTAGTCAAGTAACAGTTATGGTTTGGGTAAGTCTCCGGGAAATGGATGGAAGTCAATGTAATGCCCTCTAATGTGATGGAAACATGACTGTGTGTGTGAGTGTATATGTGTGTTGCAGGTGGATCCTCATACATATATATCTTACAAAAAGTTACAAAATACAATGTAAATACTTTGGTGTGATATCTAGGAATTAGGGTGCATTGCTTATGTCCGTATAGCTATGCAAGCTGGATGAGACCAGCCTGCAGGTGCACAGAAGAGGTGGGAGCTTGCTGCAGTGTGTCAGCTTTATGGATGTCAGAGGCAGAGGAGAGGGAGAGAAAAGGCATTGCCTCTAAACTCCCACGGGGCCTGAGGAGTCGTTGCCCTCCTGCTATTTTTCAAATGATTCAGCTGTCAAGTTGGCTGGCTCAGGTTTTCATTTCATCCTCTCCTCTGTTTTACTTGTACTGTTGCAAACTCAGCTCGATCAATCACCAACTGGTCAGGAGCAGGGACATCAGTGTGCCAAATAACTTCAGAAATCAGGCATTCAGGCATCAGAAAAAGCCTCACGAGTTGGAAAAAGGCATCTTAGGCTACGTTCAAACAGCTAAAGGATATATACTATATGCACAGCAGTGGTGGGCCATCAGGGCCGGCTAAGCCTTCTCTGCTGGCCTAAACAGAATCACAAAGTTATAGCTATTTTACAATTTAATTGTTTTCACAAATTCACTACATGTTGTGAGGCGGTGCGGTCTGGACCCAAAAGCAAACACGGACAATGGGAGTGAGGTGGGAACACAAGGGGGTTTTATTTACAGTGCACTGGGACAGGGGAAAAACACAGGGAGTACTAAGCCGTTAGCTCGGCGGCGCCGTAGTCGGGTCCGGGGCTCCGAGGCTCGGGATGAGGCTCGTGACGTAGCTCGGGGGGAGGCTCGTGCCGTTGCTCGGGATGGGGCGCGTAGCGTAGCTCGGGATGAGGCTCGTGGCTCGTCGCTGGCGGTCTCTCGGCGCGGGGCAGACTCACCTCGCGACGTGGGCATGCTTCGCAATCTTCCGACACCGAGGTCCGGGAGAGGGCTGGTCTTATCCGCCGCCAAACGAGGAAATGACGAGCAGCTGCGCGCTTCTCCCGGCTGTCCTGCATCTGCGTGATTGTAAGAGTGAGATGGAGAGACATCCTGGCTGTGGCCAGAGTTCAACTCGGCACCCCCTGGCGGTGGTGCCTCCAGGATCCTCACACATGTATTATAATTATTTTTCCCTATTAGCTTATTTTCTCATTACACAGCTCCTGTCTTCGTCTGTTGCTCTGCTTGCAGTCGCGCTGCTTCCAGTTTCTGTTAAGGAGAGCTCTCATCCAATCAGATTTCACCTCCATGTCTCTATGGAAGACGACAGTATCGTTGACTTCAACAAATCAGATCTTTAGTTTGACATGCTGGGTGTATTCTTTGACGTCCAGGGGCGTCACAGAGGTGGCCCATGGACGTGTGATTGGTCACAGAGCCAGCGTGTCCATTAACATGAGCTGTGATTGGTCAGTGGACCAGCGTGACTTACATAGCTGCTAGCTAGCAGAACTCAGGACGAGTAAGAACAGTTCAGGCTGAAACATAAGAGAAGTTATGACATTTTTAATGTTTTATTTAACACTCAATGGCTGAAGGAGGAGATGAAACAGACTTGGTGGTGGATTTACTGACAACGCAGATATTTCCCCCCCTGAAACGCATGGAGACTTGGGCTGTCACTGGCGTTCAAAGCCATGGAGAAGGACCTGGTAGGCTACTGCCGCGTTTGTTAACAAAGAGGCGGATGGACTTTTTCTTTATCAAGTGAACAGCATCTGGTGAGTGAACTGCTGTTTGTGTTTTTACATCTGAAGTGTATTTTAACATAAACAAGCTACGACGGGTTATAAACCACTGTTGCTGTTGCTGCTGTTGAGCCGCCGTAGCTAGCTGCGCCGCTGTAGCCGCGCCGCTGTAGCCTCCGTCCCTGTACATTTGTGTTTTTACATCTGCGGGTTATAAGCCACTGTGTTACAAACACGTCGCCAGATTTGATGTTTTATTGTTTTCTACTGAGGTTACTACACAACTTTACTCTCTCACTCGCTGTCCGGCTGCTTTCCTTCATCATTTGTGTTTTTTTTTCTTTTTCTTTGTTTATGTCGTGATGCTTTAAAAGTGCAGACACGAACGTGCTCTTGAGTGTGCAGTTTTTACAGTTTTGTTGGATTGTTTTGTCATGTTTTGCTATAACTAAATGCGACTGGTTCTTGTTGATAGACTGCATGCATTCAGGGCCGGCTCTAGCCCTTTGGTTGCCCTAGGCGAGATTGAGTTTTGCGCCCCCCCCCCCTCACACAATACTTTACATCACTGAAGAGACATACAGGTATATTAACTTAACTGCTTTACTTTGCATAGCAGTTTTTCACCCACTTATAATTCTACTATTCTACATTGCAGTTCAACAATAAATGGTGCATGGACAACAAACACCAGAATAGTTTCAGAACATTTTCTTTTTTATTATTTTAAATAATTTATTACATACTCAAAAGATTAAATTAACTCCATAAACTGTGCAAAACACTCTTAAGCACCTGTAAGGACATTTAAGCAAATTATGACCCTCTATACCCTCTACAAACATGCTTTTATAGATACTGTACGTACCAATACAATCAATCAATCAATCAATCAATCAACTTTATTCCAGACACAGAGGTCCATATAGTCATCACAATACATATAAAAAGATTGAAGTTCTTAGTAGTTATATCCCCATCTCAAATAATAGAAGATGAACAGTTGTTTCTGGCATTTCTATTCACCTTCTAAATTGACACAGCATTAAAATTTGACTCGTCTGGACTTCCTAATGACAAATTCGTTGATGGTATCATCAAATGATATTTTACTTGAGACCTCTTGGTTGATGCTCATCAGCACATGCCCATTGAGGCGTTCCTGACTCATCGTTGACCTCAGGTAGGTCTTAAGTAATTTTAATTTAGAGAAGCTTCTTTCAGCAGAAGCTACTGTCACAGGTAGTGTGACAGCAATTCTTAGGGCCACCCACATATTTGGAAAAACTTCTTCAAGTTTCTTCTCCTTCAAGTAATCTATAGGTTCTCCCTGGATATCAGGAATTGCGGAGGGTGAGGTGTCTGCAGGCGGCAGTGTAGTTTCACTGGTGCCCTGAGTGCTTGATGTGGTCCTGGATGTCCCTTCACCTTCACCTGTATTCAAACAAATTGTATAGCCAGACAAGCGGTGTTTAATATAATAAGTGAAATAATCATGAATGTGGTTGAACTTCCTTAAGAAAACAAGCTATTGTATTTAATACATGCTAACATGTTTCTATTGTACTTTAAAGTATGGATGTGGCTTGAATAAATACTATTAAATAGACTCACCTGATGCAGGCTGTGTGTTCCTGGCCTGTGTGTTACTGGCCCCTTGAGTATTACTGGATGTCCCTTCTCCTGCAGCTGTATTTAAACACAGAGTTCATCCATGCTGTTCGTTACACAATTGCATTTGGTCATTTCTATCATCCTACCACATAGTTGCATTGTACAAATACATTTTATCTGACCATGTAACTTGTAGTAGATAAATTACAATTACTGCCACCACTGCTACAAGGCTAAATAATGCTACTGATTACAATTAGTAGTATTAATGTGATGTGATTATGAAAGTAATAATTGATAATAATAATAATAACAACAATAACAAAAACAGAAACGATAGTACTAGTTGTGTAGGCTACTTACAAAGTTCAGAGGGAGGCGAATCAGGCGTCCTTTCTCCAGCAGGTGCCGGCCTCTGCAAAAATTGCCTGAGTGCATCTGGCCAATTTAAAACAAAAATAAAAACAAAACAAAACAAAAAATACATATACATAATCAAATAACGAATATATATAATCGTTGTTATATTAACTTTGTTCAAAGCTTTTTTTGTCACAGTTGAGAAGGACATAACTAGCCACTAAGAACATGCATGTGGTCTGGGGCAGTGGTTCTACTGGTCTGGCTGCACCATCACCCTGAATGACCCGAGATCCAAAGCGAGGAACATTTTCAACTTCTCAAATGGATTTAATGAAAAGATGGAGCAGTTTGAGCCTGAAATGGTACAGAATCTCACATGCAAACACAAAAAAACTAGTTAGAAATATTCCCTTTTACACTCAATTAAAAACCCCAAAGTGCATCTTAAGGACACAAAGTAATACAACACACATAATCATTTTATAACTTCAGCCTTTTTTAACAGACTCAGCAGTGCTTTCATGCACAAACATAATAAAAAGGTCGGGAATGAAGTGAACTATCACAAATAGTGCGTGTGTAAACTCATGCAACTGTGTTGTGAACGCAGCACTGAGGAGTGTGATTAAACGCACTCTACTGCATTCAAAATTCCCTTCAAAATAAAAGCACAAGATTTTTATATTGCCCATGCAAAGGTCCGCAACCCACTGAAAACAGGTACGCGACGAACCAAAAACGGGTCAGCGACGAACCGGAAACGGATCCGCGACCGACTGAAAACGGGTCCGCTGTGATCATGCCTTTCAAGCCGTCGCGGGCCACATAAAATGACGTGGCGGGCCGGATCTGGCCCGCGGCCCTTGAGTTTGACATATGTGATGTAGGTTATCAGTGAAGTTACGTTTGCTAGTAATAGCCTACGTAGCAAATTAGCAAAGTAACAGTCGCTAGCTAGCTATAGCTAGCCTAAGTGACAGCAATGAAACGTCCATTAGGTGATGCACAATACTAAATTTATTTCGTTTGACACCTTAATGGCTGAGATGAGAAGACTTACCTCTATACTTGACTTTCTTTTCCTCTTCTTCCTTTTTTCGTTTTCGTCCCTGTGCTCCAGATGGTTTAGACTGCTTCATTTTTGCACATGTCACGTAGCTGACACGCCCACCCCATGCAGGCAGTGTGCAGGAGCCCTCACGTAACTAACGTAACGTAATTTAACGCAACCGCCCCAAATTAGGTAATTATCGACAATAACCATCAATTCAATCTAAAAATCAGGTTGACAAGTAAACGTGTGGCTGAAGGGGCGCCCTAGGATGATCATGATTAATAACCATGTTTTAATGTGCTTGTTATTCTAACTATGATTAATGGGAAGTAGGTCTAAGGGCGACACTAGAGGGCGCCCCCAACCCATTTGTCGCCCTAGGCAGTTGCCTAGTTCGCCTATAGCAATCGCCGGCCCTGCATGCATTGTCCGTTAAGAAAGTGTTAATGATGCAGCGTCCCGTCCCGTTTCCCTTTTTTTTTTACAATTTTTTGGGGAGAGTTCTGATCTTATGTGAGGTCCCGGGACAGGGATGTCTTATGTGTACAGATTGTAAAGCCCTCAGAGGCAAATTTGTATTTGTGATTTTGGGCTATACAAAATAAACTGAATTTAATTGAATTGAGAGACCTAAGAGATTTACCAGAGCAGCCTGATAATAGTGGTGGACCCTAGTCTGTAGCTAGCGGAAATGCTGCCCCTGAGGCCAGAACCCGGAGTGTAAGAGACCACCTTTTAGCAACGCCAATTGGAGCATTGTGGGTGGCTTGGTGATTCAGCAATGGATGCGAGCGATCCCCCAATCAACAATGCTTGTTGATATAAATATTAAGTGAAAGTAAGGCCGGATGTTGGATCAGATTTTAAATTTGATATAATTAAAATACTAAATGTATAACTCCATTTCAAAGTCTGTCTGCACTTTGTTGTATTAAATACACAAGGCCACAGGTGTAATAGCAGTCAATAGAAATACAATAAAGGGTGTGAGTGTGTCTTTATAGAGAGAAAAGCTTGCTGTGGCTTTTCCAGAACATTCTGTGTTTTCATTTTCTCTCCTCTTATTCCAACATTCATCAACCGGACATATCAGGTTCTCTGTGCCACAACTCTTGTCAGACAAACAGCTTTTGTCATTTCTTGGTAAAGCCCGTCTCATTGCTCCTTCCCCTTCATTACTTGGCCTCCTCTCTGGCTCAAAGTGGAAGGAGGTTGACTGACAGCTAATATTCGCAGCTCTGACATTCATTCCACGAGCATCGGCTCTCTCAGAGATCCCTCTGTTCTGGAAGAAGAAGAAAGGATATTTACGTCAGCCAGTTAAATTCTTCAAGTATTTGTCCCTTGGCCATGGAAGCGGCTAAAACACTTCTGAATGCTCCATGTTTCCCCAGAGTACATTGTGAATCTCTCACCGACCTTGGCTGTCACCGGCGAGTTTTCATAAAGAAGTCTCCTGGTTGCCAAGCAGGGAGGGGAGAGCTCCTGTGGATGTGTTTAATCTGCTGACTCTACAGACTGTCCAAGCAAACATCTTACCTCCAAAAAGAACAAACATATTTATATTTAAACAGGGATTCATGTGTACAAGTGTGGAGTGAGCTACTTGCTATGCACCGAGCAGAGAAGCACAAAGCCTCGGGGATCCGGTCTGTGAAAGGAGTTAGCTCCAAACATTTCAGATCAACTAGAAGGAAATTCGTTGAAGGTCTTCCATTTTGAAAATTGTACAGGGCATCTACTGCTGAGTTGATGTGATTTGAATAAAAAATGGTATCTTCTATTAAGATACCATTCTATCTTCTGGATAGACTGGTGACTTGTCCAGGGTGTACCCTGCCTTCGCCCAATGACAGCTGGGATCGGCTCCAGCGCCCCGCGACCCTAAACAGGATAAGCAGTTCAGATAATGGATGGATGGATCTTCTATTAATGGGACATTTACAGATACAATGATGCCACATATGTAAATGACAAAGGGCATGAAGAGGAATATCAACAGCTGGATTTAGTATGTCAACATGCTGTCAATACCAGTGTCTGTTGTTGAGATTCAGATGTATTATTGGACAACTTCAACTGAAACGCTGGCCACATACCCCGTAATGGATTCTGACAAGGTATGAACCACTGGAAAACAGGCTGCGTATTACGAACGTTTGACACCGGGAGCAGACACGGCGTGCTGCAGCTGAGACGTGGATCATGTGATTCCACCTGACACACTGCAGGGTTCTGCAGGGTCACAGGAGTTTTCTCCGGCTGTGAGCTCTCTGCTCTGCTAAAACTACATAACTAGTCTAATGTTTGGAGCTGCCTCCTCCACCCAAAGCCTTGCGACCCTTACATTTGACCTTTGTGCCCTCAAGAAATTGACACCAAAGGCAAGTGATGATTCAATTGTAATTTTTCATGTAAAGTTGACATTGTATGAAAACCAAGACCAAGTCCACACATGCCACACATCCAACTAAAGTTAAAATGTGTTAACAATTATTGAGATGTCCAATCAGTGTTGATGGTACATGTAGTCCACTGAAGAAATAAATTCACCAGTGCTGCTTTCTTGACCGAGAAAAATGAGTTATCCTACATTGAAAGAAAGATATATCCTTACACCTAAACAGAAAAATACAACTGTACGCCTTCTGATTTGAAGTTTCTCTTATTGTAAACACACTTCATTCAAACTGGATAAGAACAAAATAAAAGTTAATCAGTTTAAAACTCTGGTTTAGTTCAAATCAGTTCTTAATCCACAGCTCTCCAGGCTATCTCTCAGTGCTGGCTGCCTGCTGATCAGCTGCCCGTCTGCAGCTGCAGTTGGGGCTCTCACTTTTTAAGATGCAGACCCATAAATTAGAAAAAAAACAATGACAAAGGTCCCCCTGCAGGTCCTGCTTGTTTTTTCCAGTTTATCTTCGCACCTCGGTCCCAGTGAGGAGGAAAACGTCCATGCATAGTAACGCACACAGCTCGCTCTCGGGGGTTGTTGTGAGCATCCAACTGAAACTGCCCACGCTGGCATTCATCACAGCAAGCTGATTCTGTTTCTCTCGGCTTAAGAGGGAACTTTGGCTGAATGTCAGTCAGCCAAAACACCCTCCAATGTGCACTGTCAAAATAATCCTCTGCAGTCATATTTTGCTGTTGAAAATGAAACACAAGCGAAGAGAACAAGAGCGTTCGAGCCCTACAGGTACTACAGCTGAGAGCAGCACTCAGTGCTTCCTTGCCTCCAACGACATTACTGTCACATTACTGGATGCACATTGTAATGCATTTATAATATATTATAAGTGTTTGAGAGAATAATCTGAGTTCCAGGTTACACAGCACACTATAACTTCCAGAATGTTGGCCATGTTTTATATTATTATTAATAGAACATTTTACAACCAGCTTCTCACACCTTAGCATGCAAAGTTTATGTTACCTCAATGTGCATGTCGGCTGAGTGACACTACTGTGTACGACAGTTCAGAACAAATGGTGTCTTTATTGATTCAGAAACAGTGCATGTGCACACAGTGCAACGGCACAATTCAACAGATTGTAAAGCCCTCTGAGGAAAATCTGTGATTTTGTGCTATACCAAATACATTTCATTTTATTTTCCGATAGCTGAAGCTCCGTGTCGGTGTCTCTGTGTCCTCCTGGCTGATTGACAGCTTTGCTCTGACTGTCTCTCTACTCCAGGAGGCTTCCCACTGAAAAGCTGCTGTGAGGCGGCTTCATGCTGAAGGGCTCACGTTTACCTCTGTAGGTCAAAGACGTGAATCAAATGAAAAAGAATGCCATGAGCGCCACAAGCTCTCAGCTCAAACGGTCACGCAGTCACATGAACACCCCGACAATGATGCACAAACCACACACACACACAGACAGACACACACATTTCTCCATCCATACACACACACACCACTCGCCGACGTCCATATCAACCCACACAAAAGTAAGTTTCCATACATCCATAGTACAACATCAATGCATACATATGGGAAAATTACTGAATCTGGTAAACGATGATCAAAACTAGAATTTTGTGTATGCGGGCGTGTGTGTGTATGTTATATTCGTAGAATCTGTACACAGACACAAATATACAGTACACACACAATAGTACGTCACTCCCCACAAGGCGAACGTGAAAATAATTTCCACAAATGAATTTCACAAAAGTGGACTAACATAGTTTATTGAACACTGAAGTTGAATGTAGTTAGTCAGTGGTACAACTTGTTGTTTGATTAATCTAAGATTAAACTAAATCTAAAAACATTTCCCAGCATGCATCACCTCTTAAGTCATCACAAATACAGACAGAAATAATAGCCTATAAGCCTATTATTTCCTGTCCTTTTACTTGACTGTAGCCAAGGCAGATGGTGTTTAAAGCATATTTAGCTAAATGTATATAAAGAACACTTTGGGGTTCTCAGCCCGAATCTGTCAGCAGACAACGAGGTGCTAGATTTCAGTGAACCCAGCAGAACATTTGTACATGTTCTCATGGCATCTCTTTCAGACGTTGTCGGGTTCGATTGGACTAGCCTGCACATTGAATAACTATGCTAAAGGGGTTCCGTGTGTTACAAAAGAGACAACGGGGGTCCTGTCCATATGTGACAAGTTGAGATTGAGGACGTGTTGAATGAGCAGGTAGCTGGCAAGCACAACAGAAAATAGAAATTATTTGTATTGGCCTGTGATCCCACACGAGCAACATCTGTGCATTAGAACAAAGCTACAGCAAAGAGCAGAGAGAGGCCTGGTCATTAAAGAGTGCACCAGCTCTCTTCATCAGTCACCTTCAAGTTATTCCAAATCTAGCAGTCGTCCCCTGATTTCCACTCAGCAGCTCCTTCTCTCTCATCCTCTCCTTCAGCCCTCACCTGCTGCTCGCTCTCAACCATCTGAGCCACAGTGAGTCTCCACCTCAGGGGACACTTGATGTCGGCAGGAGGAAGCTCTCCACTGAACCCCTGGCTCTTTTGGGTCTCACGCAGCTCTGCCTAATCTCGCCACACCCTCCATCCCCCTCTCAATACATCAGAACTAGTGATACAGTACTTCAAAATAAAAGCACAACATCCCATGTGCTCAACAAAACCGCACCTCAATCTCAATCTCATACAGCATGTTGATGCTCCTACTCATACCAGGGGGCGCACTTTAGATCTGGTTATCTCTGATTCCCCTTCCATCAAAAATTTGTTGGTATATGACCTGGGCGTCTCCGATCACAGTATCATCTCCATGGACGTCTCCTGCCCGTCCCCCCTCCCTAAGTCAGAACGTGATATCCATTTTCGTAATATAAAAAACATCAACTCTGCCATTTTGTACTCTGATATCAAACTGCTGGCCTCAGTCAACCATCCATCAGTAAATACATCAGTTGAATACTACAATATTTCTCTTCAGTGCCTCCTGGATACACATGCCCCCCTTAAAACAAGAACTGTGTCTTTCTCTCGTTCTGCCCCCTGGTTCACGGCCGAACTAAGAAAGATGAAGGCTGGTGGCCGCGCCATTGAGAGGCGTGTCAAATCATCAGGCCTGGTGGTACACAAGCTGGCCTACAAACAACACCAGAAGGCCTATGCAGCGGCTCTAAAACAAGCTCGGTCCATCTACTATTCTAATATTATTAATAACAGTCCTGGGAATTCCAAACAGCTTTTTTCCACCATAAATCAACTCCTAAATCCCAAAAATCAAACCCATTCTGAACCCACAGCAGAACAATGCAACAGTTTTCTTCGATTTTTCAGAGATAAGATCAACTCCATACGGTCTCAGCTTTCAGGTTCGCCAGATCCGTCTCCACCATCTGTCTGCTCACAACCTCCTTTTTTCAGCACTTTCAATGCAGTCACACAAATCGAAGTTGAGGATCTCATCAAAAAGATGAAGCCTTCCACCTCTCCTCTGGACCCTTTCCCTACAGCACTCATCAAATCTAACCTATCAGCCATTAGTCCTCTCATCACACAAATTATAAACCAGTCGTTAAACTCCGGTCTTGTTCCACCCCCACTCAAAACTGCCGTTATCAAACCTCTTCTGAAGAAACACAACCTTGACCCAGAATGCCTCTCCAACTACCGGCCCATCTCACATCTTCCATTTCTCTCTAAGGTGCTTGAAAAAGCTGTTGCTGCACAGCTACAGGAACATCTACAACGTAACTTACTGTTTGAAACATTCCAATCTGGTTTTCGTCCTGCCCATAGTACAGAGACAGCACTGTTGAGGGTTATCAATGACCTCCTTATTTCTGCAGATTCTGGATCCCCCTCTATACTCATCCTACTCGACCTTTCCGCAGCCTTTGACACCGTCGACCACCATATCCTCCTAAACCGCCTCCACACTGACATTGGTCTACGTCACTCTACACTGGACTGGTTCACCTCCTACCTCGCTGACAGGACAGAATATGTCAGTCTGGGATCTGCCAGGTCCCAAACAGCTCTGGTCACTTGTGGTGTCCCTCAAGGATCTATCCTGGGACCCCTACTTTTTATTCTGTACATGCTGCCACTGGGTCGTGTCATCAGTCGACATGGCATCTCTTTTCACTGTTATGCTGATGACACTCAGTTATACCTGCGAACCGATTCATGCACCACCCCGGTCCTTTCACCAACACTGGCCACCTCATCATCAGCTGCTCCCTCTTCACTATCATCTTCTGTCCTCTCAAACTGCCTGGAGGAGATTAGGGCCTGGATGAGTCAAAATTTCCTCCAGCTGAACACTTCCAAAACTGAAGCCATACAAATTGGCACCCTTCATCAGGTCCAGTCATCCCTCATAACCACTATCTCTTTCTCTGGTCAAGACATCCCCCTATCAACTACTGTCACCAACCTCGGTGTGAAGCTGGACCCACAACTGACCTTTGCAAACCACATTAATTATCTGTACAAAACCTGCTTTTTTCATATCAGAAACATTTCAAAACTCCGCCCCTTCCTAAGTCTTTCTGACGCAGAAAAACTCATCCACGCACTAATCTCCTCCAGGCTGGACTACTGTAACAGCCTGCTTATCGATATCCCAAATAAACACCTTCAGAAACTTCAATTCATTCAGAACTGTGCTGCCCGAACTCTGATGAAAATTCGCAAATACGAACATATCACTCCCATTCTTCAGAACCTTCATTGGCTACCCATAACCTCAAGAATTCAATACAAGATTGCCCTCATCACCCACCAATGCATCTACAACAATGCCCCGCAATACCTCAAAGACCTCATTATCCCCCACTCATCTACTCGTAACCTACGGTCCCAAAGCACAAACCTCCTCCATCAGCCTCGCTCAAGACTCCGCACCATGGGAGATCGAGCTTTCTCCGTCACTGCCCCTCGCATCTGGAACTCCCTCCCTGAACATCTCAGAAAACCACAGTCTGTGGACAGTTTTAAAAAACAACTTAAAACTGTTCTGTTCAGGCAGGCGTTCTTAAGTTGTTCGTAGTTTTTGCGGATTTTAAATTTGCTCTCCACTGCTCGTTTAGCTGTTTTCTTTTCAAATGCGTTTTTATGTATGTATTTTCTTGATTGTATATGTTTTCTGTTGTTTTTTATTATCCATGTGTTTTTATGTGGTTTCTGTAGCACTTTGAGATTTTTCTTATGAAAAGTGCTTTACAAATAAAATGTATTATTATTATTATTATTACCTAGGTCAGTATTTTTCAAATTGTATTGTACTGTGTTATTACAGGTGCAGGGGGGAGAGGGAAATGCAGAATTTGTTTACAATGTGCCTGTGCACCTGTTCACTTCTGTACACTCAAAAAATATCCCCATGTCTGTGTTCTCTGAGAAAAGTCTATATACCAAATGATATTCACACATGATAAGTTCAAACTTTGACCTGCTGGTGGCAATACAGGAAAAGAGGTTACCACCATCCCTGTGCACCACAAATTAAAATGTCATGGCAATCCATCAAATGAATAGTTGTGTTTCAGTTTGGAACAAAGTGGTGGACCAACCCAGACTGAGCTTGCACATTCGAATGGTAACGTTTTGTCTTTAAGTGAGAACTGAAGTGCCTTTTTCTCTAGAATATTTTGATCATATGCAGAGGGGAGCTGCTGCAGCATCTTTACAGGCTCAATAAGACACAGCTAGTGCCGCCTGCTACTGATCTGTTCCTGGGAGTTTAGCTCATGACTCCTGTGCATTGTTTCACAGGCAGGCAGGGAGCTCTACCTCCACTACTTCTCTTTTGTGTATTACCTTTGATGTACAAACATCCTTTTAAAAGCAGTTAGTAGTTTTGTTTGAGCAGAACAGTTCTGTTCCACTAAATGCTGCTTCTAGTCTTCGGTGAGAGATTTAAGGCAGAAATAATGATGCAGGCAACAACAGAGAAAACAAGTTGTCTGTTTAACTCACACAAAAACAAGCATGACCTGTGTGCATGTGAGTGAGCACCCTGCACACAGAGAAATTAAATAACACAGACGCTTTCACCACCGGATGGTATTGATGTAGAGGGAAGTAATAAATCTTCTTCTGCCTCTGCGACCTGTTTTACTGCAGAGGAATGGCTGCTGGCATAAATTAATGATCTGGCTGAGAGACATCCTCTCTGAAGACCTGAGGGAACCTAAGAGAGAGACACAAGGAGAGGAGAGAGAGGACAGAAGATGAGGACACATTAAGATGAGGAGTGATGAAGAGATGGGATGAGTGAGAGAGAAGACAATCAGTTGTATAAAAGAGCATCCTACTGGCAGCCATGTGGTTCTGCAGACAGCCAGGGGCTGAAACAAGTTAAGGCGTAGTAAAAAAAAAAGTACTGCAGCTTTGAATCATTTTCCCTTTCATATTGATGAAGCTGTAACAAGTAAATGGAACATACCAACAATGAGAATAGAAAAGACAGACAGATAGGCCTTATGTGTGAGTACAGTGTAGGGGAGGGTTTACTGGCCAGCAGTCATGCTGTTTGGGACTGGCTGTCTTTATGTATATGCAAAACATTTGTGTGTCAGCAACAACAATAGCCGGTTAGTTAGTTGTCTGTTCGTAGGGTTGACCAAGTTACATCTTGTACAGTCTAATGTAGCAGTCAGTCCATGAAGATTATCATGATCAGTTTGTATTGAAACTGTCAAAGTGAGCTGTTGCTTCAAGGTTGGGTGGGCATGACTTTCATGAAGGAGACCTGCAGTTAAGCGTGGCCCCAGTCTCTCTAACCTTACTGTGTCCACCATGCACTGACATTGTGATAGCAAGATTTTCATGTGGCATTGGAGGTTTTGCAGATTCATTCAGTATGGATGTTGTCAGACTGGCATCCACATATATATTTTATGTTCAAGTGCCAGCGGCCAGTATGACTATGGAACAATGACATGGCAAAGGAGGAGGTCACAGGAAGTAGTCGTAGAACTACTGTCAGCTTCCTATTTCCATCATCGTTGCTTTTTGTTTGAATATTTAACAAAGCTGTGATTTGAACACAACTCAAGTAATGTTTGCTTCCAAGCCTGATCAAAAGCTTAACCGTAATTACGGTTTGATTTTATGCAGTTTTGGAAAGAAAAAGCATAAACCAACTTTTGTAAATGTACCTTTCATTCCCAAGGGGAGAGAATCTCATTCAAAATCACACTGACACAATAACACAAATTACAAAAAAATGACATATCTCAACAGCACTCATTTATCTAGAGAGTGTTGGCAATTGTTTTGAAAATGAATATACTATTATATTTTTTCACCTTTTTCCCTTAAAGGTATACTCTGTAGCATTGTTGGTTGCTGTTTGTAAACACACATTATTCAAACTTGGCCCAAGACAGAAGGGCCTTTCACACAGAAAGCGACCGCTTCACCACTACAATCTGAAACCCAGCATTTCCAGTGGCTTGCTGGGTGCTGGACCCAGTACAGCACAAACCATGTCCTTTGTGAGAGAGAAAGAGAGAGAGAGAGCAGCAGCGGTCAAGCGAGTTAAGAAGTGAATGAAGAGAGGAAGCAGTGTTAGTGAGAACAAAGCAGTGGATCAGTAGAGTAAAATGGAAAGCACCACTAAACACCCACAACTCCTCACAAATCTGAAGGAAGGCGCCGCATTGGCATCGGTCAAACTGGTACACCGATGCAACTCACAGCAGAGGAGACAAAGAGCAGGATGAAGGCATGAAAGCACATAACAATGTAGCAGCCCATTCTTGACTGGCATGTGTCATACAGTCTTGAGCATGACAAAGCGGGAGTTTGACCTGAGAATCAGAACGGGCTCCACACTCTTATTGGCTGGGGCTGACACCCCACATGGGCTTCAAAGGTTCTTTGTTGATAATTGGGTAAAATGGACTGCGGTGGCTGGTGATAGTTTGGGCTACTTTGCGTATCATTGTTAGCCCAATGAAAACTTAAAGTGCGTAGCATTTAGGGGCATCTACTGGCAGAAATGGGATATAATACTATTAGCTATGTTTCTTTGGCGTCTACACAGGGAGCTGGTCCTCTTCACAAAGTTTCTACACTAGCTCAAAATACAGTAGCAAAAACGCCAGGATTGAGAATTCTATCAAGGACCCCACGCATCACAGGAAGGTAACCCATTAGAGCTGTTCAATATCCAATAATCACCTGCAGATACTGAATGAGTCTGCTGTCATTTAGCTTCCGTATGCTGGGCCTAATGACATCATATCCTCTCTTTTGATCGAATACTTTTGGATAAATCACTTTGCATGAGCAAATCAAATAAGAAAGTCATCTGCTCATACAAACAACTGTGCTCGCCTCGCTTCAAAGCAAATTGGCTCAGCTCATGCATAAAAATGTACAGTGTCAGACAGAGATCTATTATACTGCAGGGAGAGAGCCGACACCGGCAGAAGGAAAGCGTTTAAAATAGAGTATGTCAACAAGGTTGTGTGTGTTCATCTCATGGGTACACACTTGATTTCCCCCTCGGCGGATGTAGGAAATGGTTTTCAAACAACTTCTGATTGTGTCCTGAAAGCTGTTGCTGTAATTGACGCATAATTAGATCACCTGAGCAAACAACAAAAGCTTGACTTTGAATTTTAACATATTAATATATATCCCAATGTTGTTTCTGTGTTCATATAGCAAAAGTCCCTTATATTGTGGAAGACAGAACCATGTGACACCAGGCTGTCTCAACGGTAAGGAAAGTAAAACAATAATAAAAAAAAAGCTGCATAAAGGAAGCCCACACTGTAAAACATCACAGCCCTGTTTAGTTACTTCCACTTACTACTTCTCTTTAACTCAAAGAGCTCTGATAAGTTTTAGCTTTTGAACTTAACTGTTCAAGTTAAACGTAGTTAAACTTACAGTAATGCATTGTGTTGACTTCTTTGAAATTTGTTCAAGTTAATTCAACTTGGCTCTTTAAGTTGTCAGTAAAAAAAAAAAAAAGACTGGAAAAAGGCAGGAGTGGGGGGATAAAAGAACAAATGTTGTCATGTTTGAGTTTTAGGGAAACTGTCTTTTTTAAAACCATGGCCAGGTTGAAGCCTAGCCATAATCTTCTGGATAAACACTGCAGATAAGTCAAATACTTAAATTCCAATGAAAATATCGGCATTTTGTGGTAAACAAGAAAGGACTATTTCCACCGGCGGAGGGAGTCTATTAACCTGACAACCTCCAGTGAATCGAGGCGGAGCAATTCACCGTTACTTTCCACCTGCATCAAGTAGAGCGGACTGAACAGAGCTGAAGATTCCTCTCGCTTTGCTTCGGCACATGGTGAGTTTAAATTATGACTTTAATTCATTTTCTTAATTAATAGCATGGGTAACGTTAGTAATGTAACTGTAAATGTAATGTGCTTTTCAATGGTCTGGAAAGGCTAGCTAACTGTGTAGCTTTAATATTCAGCTAGCTAGCTTAACAATTTCCCTTAATAGTTTTTCCGATGAACTTCTAAGACAAATGGTTGACCTATTTTATTTGTCCTGCAGTTGATAAAACTTAATGAATGTAGAACTAGAAGCTATTGGTTCATTTTATTAAGTGACCGCAATTTTCTTTCATTACCCGCCAACTAGCTTGTTAGGTTAACTAGCTTGTTAGGTTAGCTAGCTAGCTAGTGCGTGCTAGCTAACCTAACACGAGCATCCACGAACATTAAGCAGGCTATAGAGTCATGGCTAAGGGATTCACATTGAAGGCTGAGTCAGTGCCCATGCTTTGCTTGCTCTTTGTCAGTGGGCAAAATGTATGTATTAATGGGTTGATATTTAGTTTGTATGCCAGTAATTACTTGTATTAATGCGAGCCGCGTGGTGCATGTTTGCACCCACACAGCAGACAGCATTTAGAAATGTAAAAGATTGATAATTGAAGCATAAAGTAAATGCACGTTATATTTATAATAAATACAAATATATGTGGGTTTTATTTGTCTGAAACTCATTTCACTAAATATGCAATTCTTTTGTTTTTTTTTAATTTACAGATGTCATCAAGAATGTCCAGTACTTGACGTGGAAATGTAAGTTTTGTGAATTCCCCTCTAATTGACAAAGAAGAATAATCCAGCATTATAAATATCAGCATGAACATCATCATCGGTGGTGTTTAGGACTCAAGTTAGGATTATACCTTTGGTATTGCATTCATCTACCCTTATCTGTTTTTCCTAGGATGCAAACCAAAACCGAAGAACAGCTGCCCTGCCTGGTCTTCCATGCTATCTTTCAAAGGATCCCTCTGACAATATCCGGATGCGTGATGTAAGACACTGTATTTACACATTTACTACACTCAATGGTTGTAATGTGACAATGGTAACATGTTTTGTGTTCATTAGTTGTATTACCCCTAGCCACACTATTTTTTACAGAGATTTTGTATAATTACAAACTGTCTTTTCAATAGTCTCCTTCACCTTTTTTTTGTTTTAGAGATTTTTAATAAGGATTCTCCAAACATTGAACTAGTACTATTTTGGAGATGTCTGTTAAGATGTGAATGTCTTTATATGTCTCCAGGTCCTTTGACAGTCTTCGATGTGGCCGAAGTAGCAGAGAAGATCATCCAACACGAGCTCAGAGACGTACCACAGGCTTTGCCATGTTGATGGCCACAATCTACTGCCTTAACCTGGAGTGCCCCCGTAATATGAACGACACCTTTGAGTTCCTTCATGAACATTAAACCGGACCAGTGCTCAGCAATATCCCATGGGCTCAGAAGCAAACTGCTCAGATAAATGGTAAATGGACTGTATATTTTATATCTCTCTTCAAGTCTTCCTACCACTCAAAGCTTTAATGCTACATGTCATCATTCACCCATTCACACCCACTCACACACTGATGGGAGGAGCTACCATGCAAGGTACCACCTGCCCATCACTAACTAACAGTCACACAAGAGAGGTCAAGAGTCTTGCCCAAGGACACATCGACATGGACTAGCGGAGCCGGGGATCGAACCACCGATCCTCTGATTGAAGGACGTCCTTGTTCTACCACTGAACCACAGTTGCCCCAGATTATAATAATAATTATAAATATAGCCAGTAAAACAATTAGAGCACATATCAAAGTCAAGCTTTAGACTAAAACTCTTCTAAACTGTAGATTGGTTGTTTTGACACGTAACACCTTTTGTGGGGCTGTTAGAATTGTGTTTAAGAAATTAAACATAATACATTTTTATAAAAATGTATTATATGGATTTTATAAAGTTCTCAGTATCCCACATATTGCCTCTTCACAACCACACTACCTTATCTCCAGCTGTCTCTAATTATATGTTTCCCTTTTTTTGAAAGTATGCAATTAAGTTGTGTGTATCCATTTTTTGGGGTGTTTACAATGTTCTTATGTTTATATTGAAAACGTATGAACTTGTTGTAATTATCTCTCATTTGTCATTGTACAACCACACATACTGTCAGTGTCTGTCAGAGTGCCTCCACTTGTATGTGGGAAACATGTATTTAACATGTATATTTGGGTGTGTTGAGATGTACTTGTAGCCAATGTTTCAGTCTGTGTATATTTTCTTCCAATAAATGTTATATATTTTTAACAGAATCAAGAATTATTGGTCATTTCGTTTTTATAAAGCAAGCACACTTTCAATTATCAGTCAAAATAACATTTAAATGCAAGTTGAAACAAATTTGTGATGTAAATCATCTTAACTTAAAATGGCAAGTTGTACACACACGGTAAAGTTATTTTAACTTGGTGGATCAAGTTTAAACAACAAGGGACTAAAAGTTCACTCAACTCTGACAACTTGACTCATCATGTTGAGACAACTAGCTCGTTGTAGTTACATCAACCTTATGAACTTACATTTCCTAGTTGAATCAAAGGAAATTTTTAAGTTGAGTGAAATTGCTTTTTCAAGGCAGCAGGCGAACTTTAGTTTGTAAGTTGAACTGGCCTGAAATGTTTTACAGTGCAGATACAGCTGTATGTTATTATATTGACACAGCAGCACACTGTTTCTAATCAATCAGAGGTTAGGGCAACAGCTGGTGGGGCCATGACAGATCAGAGAAGAGGCGGAGCAGCTGCTACAGAACAACCAATCACTGATCATCTCAGCATCCAATTGTCTCCCTCTTTCTCTCCTTGTTTGTTTTAGGTATACCCTTTAAGACCTTTTTCTATGTACAGCTGCTCAAATTACAACTTATAATTCTGTTTTGTTTGAATTATTTTGCATATTGTTAGACATACACAAAATATGCTCAGATAACTTTTTTGAAAACCAAAGTAGTTCAGTTATAGTGGTGTGTACATCCATGGGTACACTGCAAATGCAAACCGGTAATAGCTAATTAAGAAGGCGTTTAATGGAGACAATTTGCATTAATGTAAACACATGTTTTTGAAAGGAACTCTTTAAAAAATGAATTCATAATATTCCAAGAAAAGACGTGTCCAATAAAAACAAAACTAACCGAAAACACCTCTGATAAGGCATAAATGTCACTATTGTGTGTCTTGCTGTCTTTGTTTGTGCCAGTGAGCCATAACAATACTTTTCCATTTTGAAAATCATTAAACAAATTCTGCCTCAAATTTCTTACCATTACATTACAGATCTCAGAGAAGGAAAGACTGTCAGCTGATGTAATTATCATCATTGGTTGTAGAAATCCAAGACATCAAATAACAACAAATAATGGCACAACAGAGTGCTAATAGTTTTAGATAATATATCCTAATACTATGCATATATGACAAAGTAGGGTTGATGATTTGATTAGTTTTTGTGAAGATGTGCAGCAGTCACCCTATGGAGATACCACACAAACACACACACACACACACACACACTCTGTCTTATTTTTCAGATGCGGAGAGACAGTGGGCAATTTAGGAAAAAATTACAAAAGCTATGACCTCATAGCTGGATACAGATATGATCAATTTGCTGTTTTGCATTCTTCAACGCTTAAGTAAGCTACCAAAAGGATTGTTATTATTATTATCATTATTATAAGGGATATTGTTAATACATGATTTTCTTAAGTCATTAAAAACCACTGGATTTCAAAGCCGTCTCTGAGCACAGACATCGAATCAGTGAACAAATGGACATGTGGGCAGTGATTCAGATATCTGGAACAAACCTTAGCATATGTACAAATCCGCGTAAAAGGCTACTTGGTCTGAACTGGGGCTGCTGTGTTCTTTTTGGATTAGTGGCTGGTTGAAGAATTTAATATCAAAATGAAATATCTAACATTGTTGGTGTTTTTCAAATACAGAACAAAGTCTTGGCATTTTTCCTTCAAAGCATTAATGCAGATAATTCTGTCAGGCTTCAGCTGTTCAGCTCAATCCAGGTCGACGGTAACCTCAAAGTGATTATGCAAGTTCAACGCTGCAGCGCGCTTATGAAACATGTCTGCACAAGCCTAAATCATCATTACTCTGAGCAATAATGTGGCATCCTCCAGGAACCCTCTTGTCATCACAGAGTCTAATTAAATCGGTCAGAAGATTAATGGAGTTGTGTATTATGAGTATTATGACCTGCAATCGAATGAAAGAATTACAGCCCCGACTTCCAAGCTATGCCTGTGTCTTTCTGTGGGCTTTTTTGGTGTTTGTTTGACAGTAGTTATCTTCTTCAATCTGCTTGTCAGACAACTCATTTCCTTCTCAAATCAAACCCTGCACACAGCTAACAGGCCTGATCATCTTTCAGTGTGGTTTTGTGATCATCTGCACCACCAACACTGAAATATGGTGACAGGCATCCTAATCTCTATCAAATTCCTCATGTTAACATTGTTTTGTTGTCCGAGTAGTATTGACCAATCACATTCGAGCAGGCTTTGGTTAAATGCAGTCTGTGTGGAGAGCAAAAGAGGCGGAACGCATTGGTCGAAATGCAATTGTTGCTATCGTCTGACACAGATTTATATTGGTTTAGAATTAGCTCGTAAACCGTCTTCTTATGAAACTAGTCATTCTCGTCGTCTCTCAACATCAACTCCAGTCTCACATCTCAAGGTGCTAATCAGACAGCGAGTGGCACACGGACAAGTTTGACCCAGATATCTGTTCGCTATACCGGAACCCCAGAAATACGAACCTTGCCCCCTGAGGCTCAACAGTCGATGGTATAGAGATTACAGGCATCCTAATAAACCCAGTGCTGTCTACAGACAATACAGACACAAATCAAAATGGACTGAAATATTTGGAAGCCATGGATGGCAGCCATGCAGGGCTTAGTGCTGTTAGATGGGAGGATGTGGAGAGGTGTTTTCCCTGCTGACAGTCTACATTTAGATAGACATATCTAACAATATCTCACCACTACCTCAACCGTGTGTTTATATTGACAAATTCTTCAGAGTATGATGAATGACAAAACTACTGAGGAGCAGAAAAAGCACAAAACTGTTTAGAATTCTAACCAAGATGCAAGTTAAGATGTGTATGAACCCAGTTGTGTGTACTAGGGATATTTTAAATACAAATCGATTGGCGACTGTGGCTCAGTGGTGAGCAGGGTTGTCTTCAATCAGAGGATCTGTGGTTCGATCGCCACCTCCACTAGTCCATATCGATGTCTCCTTCAGCAAGACACTTAACCTCAAATTGCTCCTGTAGCTGTGCCTACGGTGTATGAACCTTAGCCACTGCCATCAGTGTGTAATGTTGAAGCACTTTGAATGGTCGGAAGACTAGAAAACCTCTATAAAGGTACTTTACCATCATAGTATTTTTGGGTGAAATAAACTGAGAGATGATATAATCAGTGAGAGAGGAATGCCACTTTTCACCCACTCATGTAAACAACAAAAGGTAAATTAACTTTTTTGGACATTTGTATAGAGCGCTCCACTACACACACACACACACACGTTAAGAAATATTACGCTAAATGACTTACTGTCACTGAGTGATGTGTAAAACATTTACTTTACAACAATTACAACTAATTCTCCTCCCCTGAGAGCAATAAGTGAAGAGCAATTCTTATTTTCCCTGCATGAGAAACCATCACCTTTATAAATTGGAACCTCAGCCAGAGCCTGGAATTGCCATGCAATGTGATCGAAGGCTGCGTCTTTACTCAACCTCAATTCACCTCAACTCTTTAGCCTTTAATAGTACTCGTCTGTTCTGTGCATTTGAGAGAAGAAAGATGGAAAATAAGCTGGCACTGACTTTGAAAGGACAAGGTGAGGGTGTAAAAACAACCATTCTTTACTAATGGCTGAATGCTTATGCAAATTAACATATGTGTAAAATATATGTTATGATGTGCTATACAATGTATAATACCTATAGGACTACTACTACTACTATTCCCTTTCATCCACAAGAGCCATAAGGCCCAGTCACAGCAGTACTTAAAAATTAAGGGTATGGTGCTTTTGGGGGGGTTCCTTAGTTTACCACTCTGGTAGAACCCTTTAAAGAGCCTCCAGGAACCCACTTTAAACTCATCCGTTCTCTGAAGAACTTGGGGTAGTCTGTCAGGTTCTTCAAGGAACTTTTTCGAGCACGGGTTCTTCTCAGTAACATTTCTTAACTGTCTGAGTTGCCTTTTGAACACGTTTCAAGTAATTCAGCAGTCGCAGAACAGCTGTAGGGACCTTGATGCTTCTCTCTTGAATGACCAACAAAGTCTGAAGCAACAGTAATGTACACGCTGGATTGTGCATGCTTCAGGCCAAAAAGGAAGCAGACAGCAATAATGATGCCTGTTGTCATGGAGATTAAGAGATAAAAGTTTCCACTTTTCACCACTGACTGTGTTTTACATGTATTACATGGTTGGGGATGATCATTTTCAACTTGTGATGGCCCAAGGCGAACAGGAAAGACTAGTGAAAACAGCATAAACATCCTGAGGTCTGGAGATGAGGTCTGGACCTGAGTATAGTCAATGTCTTTCTTCTGTACTGTGGGAGGGTCTACACAACACATGTTGAATATACCAACTCCTCTACCCTTCTCATCATGGAGGATTTTGCTATCCATTAAATTCACCTTGAGGAGAGGAGGAGAGAGGAGGCTCTCTGTGTTTTTAAACTTAACATAGGAAACAGATCTAACTTATAGTTTCTGAAATATTTAATGACGCTACACTGCTGTTCCTCGCGCACATGTGCATAGCTCAACTGTCTGCTGAGAATGTCGTTAATACTTTTCTTAATATTTTTCCATTGACACACAAAACCTGTTTGTCCTAAGACCCAGATGTGCTATGTGCTGAGACATGTCAGGAAGCCACTAAGGGAGCTACAACAGCCACAGAGAGAGAGACCATTGTGGAAATGAATGGCTGTGAGTTAAAGGCCCTTATTGCCACTGGCACTGAGCAGACCCTGTTCATAGGCAGTTGATTCCTACCCACAGTATGTGCCACAGCAGATATCTGTCCTGAACGTTGGTGTGGTTGATCATCTACCCTTTTGGTACTAGGTCATGCCTTTTCTTCTGGATCTCTTGCATCCAAGTAATGTATGTAATGCAACACTCACACGGGCAAGAGCTAAAGAGACCAAACAGCCTATCCAACCTCTCAGTAAACTACCTTTTCACAATGCTTAACTTGAAACTAATCCTGGAGGAGAACAGGTAGCCAGAAAAGACAGGAAAAACCACAGCCTTTATGACAGGGGTCACGAACAACAGAGGTGGGCCGTTAGGGCCAGCTAAGCCTTCTCTGCTGGCCTAAACAGAATCAAAAAGTTATAGCTATTTTTTAATTGAATAAAGACACCTAGGTCAGAGTGCTGTCTGTAGCAGAGGTCTGTAGCGGTGAATTTCAATGTTCAACACTCTTACCTCACAAAGACTAGAGAAGCTTTCTCTACTCTGCTTCAATGCTGCCACATGTGTCCGGATTCTGGATTTCCTGACGTATGGATGACACCACAGTGTTTCACAATATATGCATTTACCCATCTTCAAACAGATCCCTATTAGTTCATTATTGATATTCATCTGAGGAATAAACCACTTCAGTGTGGGGATCCTGGAGGCAACACCGCCAGAGGGTGCCAAATTAACCCTGGCTTTGGCCAAGCTTTGTTTTGTCATCAAGCAGATGCGGGACAGCTGGGAGGAGTGCTTCCGCCGGCACGCAGCTGCGATTCATTTCCTCATCTGGCGGCGGATAAGACCAGCCTTCTCCCGGACCCCGGTGTCGGGTTATTACGAAGCGTGCCCACGTCAAGTGGTGATCCTGCTCAGCGCCGAGACTTCGCCTGCTGTTCACGACCCCGTCGAGCGCTTCATCAGCCACGCCACGAACCAAGCTACGAGTCACGCCATCAGCCAAGCTACGAGCCTCGAGTCTTCAGCCACGCCGCGAACCCAGCTATGAGCCACGAGCCACCAGCCAAGCTACGAGCTACGCCGCGCGCCACGACCACGAGCCACCTTCCCGGACCCGAGATCCCGCCCCCGGACGCAGAGTCCGGCCCCGAAGCCGCCGTGCCTGCGGCTGAGTATTCCCCGTCTTCCCCTCCCTTGTCGGTTTTCCTGGAATAAATACCTCTGTTTGCCCGCAAAACCCTGTTGTCCTCTGTTTGCTTTTGGGTCCAGACTCCAGTCCTGACACTTCAGGCTCTGAAGCCTTGTTACTAATTGCCAAGAGTGTCAGCAATTAGTCCATAGTGCTTCACCCTGTCTGGTCAACTGAAGGAAAACAGAGCTGGTCCTGTGTGATTTCCTGAGTCTGTTGGTTAGTTTCTCACCAGACGGAGATGGTCACTGTAATCCATCAACATGATGAGAGGCAAAGACGCTCACTCCACTGGCTGCTATGTGAGTCACGTACACTCCCGTGAGAAACATAATGCAGACTCTACAGATTCTGCCAATATCTGAATCATATTTCTGGGTTGTATTATTGCTAATGTGACCACAGGCCCGAACGAGGCCCGGATCGGGTTCAATTTATACTTAGGGCTCACAGCCTAAAAGGACACATGTGATGGTGGTGGCTTAATGAAACAAAAAGGGTTAAACAAAGATCAGACTATTTATTAAACACACTTAAACAGTATTAAAATACAAGAAGTCCAGCACTTGTATTGTAATACTGTTTAAAAACAATAAAACAAAGGTTAAAAACAATAAAACAAGTATATATCTAATATACTTAAGCACAAATACATAAAACAGATCAACTAAATTGAACTAACACAAAACCATGCAAAGCAAGACCAAGCAAAACAAAACCAAGCAAAGCAAAGCCAAACATAAGTAAAATGAATGAATCAAACAAAACAAAACAGCAGTGGCAGTCAGCGTCCTCGCACAACCCTGTCTGGATGCTCAACGTGGGGAGTGTCAGTCACAGGAACTGCACCTATAATAGACAAAAAGATGAGGGCCACGGCAAATATGCCTCAACTCAGGAAACAACCATCCACACCTACCGGAGCCTAGGAGTCAGAGAGAGGGAAAGAGGCAGGTCATGGTGTGGCGTATATATGGTGGCCCAAACAAATTGGGAACCAGGAAATAGGAGGGGCCAAAGTCCACTCAACCCCTACAGTAGCCCAGGAGGCACAATTCATTAGGTGGCTACACTAAGAATAAACACAGAAACATTAAGTTAACATTGCGTTGACGCAGCGCCAAGTAGTTGGTCCTCAATTAAAACTATCCATCATGAATCTGACAGTGTTATGGAAGTGTACTCTAAATGGAAGATGTCCTGGAGTTCATGCTCATGCATTGATATGAGGTACAACCACATATAATGTTTGTAATTTCTAGTTTCAAAATAAGTCAAAACAGTTTGAATGTGACCCCATTCCTTCACAACCTCTATGTCTCTCTTGCCTGCCCCTCCCTCTCTGTATGTTTGTGTTCTTTTATAACTTAACTGTCACATCTGCTTTTTTTATCAAGCATGATAACCTCCAGATGCAAGAATGCACCATTATTTATTCACACACATCTTTTATATTACAACCATTACAGAGACGGCTTATATATTAATGTGTCTCACCCTGAGGCTATGGAGAACATTGCAGGTGAATGTAATTCCAGGCTCGCTGGATGTCCCACTGAGAGAAGGATATTGGCCTGCTGATTGACCTCACACAGCTGCAGGGAAAAGCAAGAGACCACTTGTTATTCAGCTTGATGGTTTAAGGTACGTCAGTCATGTCTGAAGAACAGGATTTAAGTTAACACATTCAAATCCAAATACGTTTTTATATTGCTTACTCAACCTTCCTCTGGTACAGTTGCAGTTATGATGATGACAAACATAATCTTTTCTTGCTGTTGGTCTGTTGGGAAGTCACTCCATTGGTTCACTATTGGAATATTTGGCATAACATTTTGTACAGGCATTCATGCCAGCAGAAAGCGACAGAAGTATAAAACTACAATTACTCTCGTTACAGTATTATAGTTTTTTCTTGTGTACTGAAAAAACAAAAAACACTCACATTTTACGAGGAGTTACGAAGAGTTACTCTGGTGATTCCCTTACTTTACTTATTGTGCCTGGAGGGGTAAAGTATGGCCTAGGCTATTTTACACTCCCGGGTATAGTTTGGCCTAGGACAGTTTATCCCAGGGGTATACTATGGCCTGGGCCAAATTATACCAAGGTTTAATCTGGGCGGGGGTTAATTTGGCCTGTTACACCGGTACGGCATATGGCCACCCAACAAGCTGCACTTGATGGGTGGCCCTCGGGACAAGGAAAAGGACTCTGGTGGTGGATGTTTGTCTTGACCTGCAAATACATGAACTGTTGCCATCTTAACCCTGGGAGCGTTTCAACCACGTAGATATAGCTGTCTGTTTTTCATGCAACATATTTTTTCGACGCTCAGTAGTGTAGCATGCTGGGTGTGTGATTGTGTGTGTGTGTGTGTGTAGGGGTGTTTAAGGTGCATAAAAACGGCTCAAAAACATAAAAACGGCTTTGTCTGCGAGCAAGTGTTGAGCAGGCTAGAGTGATTGACATTTAATAACACTAAAAGTTAGACTAAAGGAGGAGATGAGACGAGTAACGAAGATAGAAACGATAAGTGTGACAAAAGATCACGAGGAGTAGTATAAAACTGTTTAATTCATTTAGGTATTAGAGTAAAGTCAACGTGTTCTGTGAAGCATAGAAAATAGTTGGGACCGGCGCCGGTTGGTGATGAATGTTGGCCATATTGGACCAGGCCTGCCAGGGATTTCCCCAGCATCCCCTATGGCCGGTCCGCCCCTATGAAGAGGTGAACAAAGAACCCAACTTAACTTACAGATGTCAACCATATTATCTGCCCAGAGAAGTGTTGGTTGCTGCTGTTTACATTCCATTTACATTTTGATTAAAGTAAAAAAAGTCCTGCTATAGGTCTAGACTTCTGGGGACATCTTAGGATACACTGAGCTCCTCTCTCCTCTTGTCTCTCTCATTTTGGATTAATTAATGTCTCTTCAATGCTCATTACTAACTCTACTTCTTCTCGGGAGCCTCTGTGCTTCCACTCCTCAAGCTTCCATGGATTGTTGCTGTCTGGAGCCGGTCCTGCTCCCTGCCATGACGGCCCTGCTGATGCCCCTCATCTCTACCTCCGTCTGCTGGCGTGGATCGTGTTTGTCTGGATCGTGGTCCATGCCTACTACTCATTACATGAATCATTTCTGTCATATTCGTTGAATGTACTGTAACTCTGTTACGTTGTTCATTCTGGTCACATGACATCTATTGCTTCTGTCCATCCGGGGAGAGGGATCC
The DNA here is from genome assembly GCA_023566465.1 of Cottus gobio. Classification (NCBI taxonomy): domain Eukaryota; kingdom Metazoa; phylum Chordata; class Actinopteri; order Perciformes; family Cottidae; genus Cottus; species Cottus gobio. Next base: position 1,602,625 of record CM042236.1, read on the forward strand.
TCCTCTGTTGCTCTCCCGAAGGGTTCTTCCCTTTTTTCCCTGTGAAAGGGTTTTTACGGGACAGGGATGGCGTATGTGTACAGATCGTAAAGCCCTCCGAGGGGAATTTGTAATTTGTGATTTTGGGCTATACAAAATATACGGAATTGAAGTGAACTACTGTTTTTGTTTGGTCTTCTTCTTGTGTTGAAAATGGACTACAACTGCATTTTGTTGTGCGTCCCTGTGTGACATAATAACAATAAATGATCATTTAATCCTTGAATCCTTGTGTCTTTCAAGTTCCTCAAAAACTAGTGTTTACTTTCCAGATTTATTACGAATTGTAATGTTCAAAATGTGTAAGCCCCGTTTCTCTTGTACTGTAACTGTTGTCACTCAGGGATGACCACCAGAACCTCCTGCGGGGCCATGCCTGAATGGACCGGTGTGGCCCCCAGGGGCCTGTCCATAACGCTGGGTCTGTGTGCATAAATTAGGATTTGTATATGTTATGTATATATGCGTGTGGTTAGAACAAAGGGGCTACAATTTACATTTCATTGTGCAACCATGTGTTGTAAAACCTTTAGGACTTGCTGCTTCTAAAACGTCTCTCGTCTGCTGGACATTCGGGATACCACAAAGCATTTGCTTTGTGATAAGAATGCAATGTCAGTGCAGACTCCTCATGGTAAATAGATTAGTCAGATCTTGGTCTCTGTGTCTTTCCTTTCCAAGCCCACAACTGCAATATGTACTGTACCTACTCATGAAATGTCCCCATCCAATCATTCACACACATAACCATGCAGATATATGGTAAAGATACTGCATTCTTTTAATGAGTAAAAGGTTAGGATTGTTCGTGCCAACTCACAACCCCTAACTGTCATGATGAGTCAGGAATTAGGTCCAGAGTCAAAAACTGTCCATCGACTGGCGTTGAAGCGGAGGCAAACAGGCGATGATGGCCCACGCTGCATACAGAGGCAGCCTTTGGAGTGCCGTGTTTCACAGAAGAAACGTGACCAGACCAGCAGGATAACCCTAACGACTCCACATCAGCATGCTAACATTGTCATTGTGAAGCTTTAAGTATAGCTTCACGGAACCTGTAGCATGCTTGACCTCATGAATGAATGGGTGAATGATGACATGTAGTGTTAAAGCGCTTTGAGTGGTCGGAAGACATGAAAGGTGCTATACAAGTACAGACCATTCACAGCCAATACCAATATTGGGCATATTGGGCACGGACATTCATGACATGTGGTACCGGACAATTCTGTTATTCCCATTGTTTGTATGTTAGTGAATCAGAATCATTCTGAATTGACAGGGGCCTGCCAGTTATTTGTAATCAGCCTGTATAAGGAAAATAATTTGCTGAGAGGTTAATCAAAAAGAAAGAGGTGAAGTTGTTCAAATAGAGAAGCATGGGCCCTAAATACTGGAAGTCAGAAAAGGCTCACAGTGTATCACAGATGGATTTAAAAAAAGGTTTGGGCTGCGAGGAGTGATGGGTATATACCCCTCCTCACTCAACCGGCAGGACCTGCAGGCACTTAATTAGCAGAGGGAGGAGGGCTGCTGTGGTTGAGCACAGTTTTTTTGTAAATGAGGGCCATTCTTTCTGCAAACCTTTTCTGTAGACTGAGTCATCTTCCAATCCAAAGATCAACACCTGCTTCCAAGTGTCCTTGGGCAAGACTGTGAACCCCAAATTGTTCCATGTGTGAATGCTGGGGAATATGAATTAATGAGTTAATTGTTAACTGGATAGACTGGCGACTTATCCAGGGTGTACCCTGCCTTCGCCCAATGACAGCTGGGATCGGCTCCAGCGCCCCGCGACCCTAAAGAGGATAAGCGGTTCAGATAATGGATGGATGGATGGAGTTAATTGTACAACAGGGTTCCTCAACAAAATGTAAATGTAACATAAGGGGGTATTGAGTGTAGACCTATGAGGGAGCAACGCATTTAAATCCTTTCATTATAAGGCTGCTGTTTGTGCATCTTTGTCAAGGGCTTATACTTTTGGACAGAACGCACTTCGTACTGTACTTTAATCTTTGTTGCTTGCGCTTTCTCTGCCATTTTCACACAAGTAGTGTATCCTACAGGCAAATGTATGTATTATATGTCAATTTCAGTACTACTCCCGTGGCACATAAGCAGCATCAAGTACAATATTCAAAGATGAATATGGCTCAATTGGACTGACTAACCATCCTGTATGACTTGACTATAAGAAAGAATTTGGGTGTAAACACAGCTTCACCTGGTCCTCTGAGAACTACCTGCACAATGCAATACACACTTCTGTGATGTAGGGAGGAGCCAGAGGCAAACGCTTGCCTTACTAGAAATCAGGGTGACTGAAAACCCTGCAGACCATAACAGAGGCAGACTTTAAACAGTCGGGTTACCATGACTATGCAAAACATTCAACTTTATGGAATGGACCACCAACAGTTCACGTAGATTTGGCAATGGTCCAAGCAACTGACTGTTAGCAGTATTTGGCACCCAGGGCCGTCTTATTTGCTTAGTGCCGGTGTAGGAAAGTGATAAGAAAAAATGGTGGCATTGTTTAAAAAAAGCCAGTTGTCTCTGAATTTATGACTTTACTGTGGAGATGGTTGTGGATTACTGGTAAAACCCAACCCCACTCCTCCCATTACCCTGCGACTCCATAGTCAACACTGTGAAGTTGTTTTTCTGGGCAACATCATGAACCAGGACATCAGCCCAAAAGCACAGCAGAGGATGTACTTCCTGCCGCAGCTGAAGAAGTTCAACCTGCCAAAGACGATGATGGTGCACTTCTTCACTGCCACCATTGAGTCCATCCTCACCTCCTCCATCAATATTTGGTACTAGCTGCCACTGCCAAGGACGAGGGCAGAAATAAGCACATCATTTACTCTGCTGAGAAGGTGATTGGCTGCCATCCCTCCAGGACATCCAGAAAAATGTGGATGTGTCCATTCACTTTTGGTGCATGATTGTTTAACTGAAGCCGTTGGTGAAAATATGGCTAGTAGCTCTATTAACAATTAAATATGGACTTGATTAATTTAAAATCAATGCACAGTAATCTAAATAATTAAAATAGCTTTTTGACACACAAACACAAAAGGTTAATTGCTTAATGTCCTACACTCTTATCAGGGGACAGAGGTCCAGATCATTGAAGTAATAGAAACATTTCTATTGTGACAAACAAAGTTCTTGGATACTTGATAATGAGTGAGACAGACAGGAATGGCAGTGAGAGAGAAGGGATGTGATTACATTACATTACATTTCATTTAGCTGACGCTTTTATCCAAAGCGACTTACAATAAGTGCATTCCACGGTTACATACAAGAATCAGAACAACAAGAATCAAGAAGGTACAATTTCGTCAAAAAGTTCAACTACAAAGTGCTATCAGTAAGAGCCATTTCAGTGCTACTATAGTGCTACATCCTTTATTCAAGGTATAGTCGGAAAAGATGTGTTTTTAGTTTGCGACGGAAGATGTAGAGACTTTCTGTTGTTCTGATGTCAATGGGGAGCTCATTCCACCATCGAGGAGCCAGGACAGAGAACAGTCGAGACTTTGTGGAGTGTTTAGCTCGCAGTGAGGGAGCTACAAGGCGATTGGCGGAAGCCGAGCGGAGCGCACGAGCTGGGGTGTAAGGTTTTACCATGTCCTGGATGTAGACTGGACCAGATCTGTTCATAGCCAGTACCAATGTTTTGAAGCGGATGCGGGCGGCCACCGGTAACCAGTGAAGGTCGCGGAGGAGCGGAGTAGTGTGGGTGAATTTCGGGAGATTAAAGACCAGTCGAGCTGCAGCATTCTGGATGAGCTGCAAAGGTCGGATGGCACCAGCAGGTAGACCTGCCAGGAGCAACAGAGCAAAACATGTAGAACAAGTAGAAGACAGCTGTTTAGCCTGGTGTTAAGTTAATCTTCACACTAAACAAAAGGCTTTGGATCAGGGGCGGACTGGAAGAAAAAAGTGGCCCGGGAGTTACTGTCAGACTGGCCCACTCAATACACGCCGCGCTGCCCACTCAATGCATCACATGTATCGACCAGTCAGTGACCTACTTGGAAAAATACCCATACACTTAACATTATTTTGGATTACAAAGAAATTACATCATAGTAGTAGTACTAGTAGTAGGAGTAGTATACATATCAGTCAGTGATTACTGCCTTTGACTAATAGAGTAAATTGAACGTGTTCCGTAAAGCATAGAATATAGTCGTTTGAGACCGGTAAAACAACTGGCAACTGGTCCTAGATCAGCCTGAGCTCAGCATGAGAGAAAGAGAGAGAAGAGGAGAGAGGAGCTCATTGTATCCTAAGATGTCCCCCAGCAGTCTATGCCTATGGCAGCATATCTAGGGGCTGGACCAGGGCCAACCTGAGCCAGCCCTAACTATAAGCACTATCAAAGAGAAAAGTCTTAAGTCTACTCTTAAATGAGGTGACTGTGTGGAAGCTGGTTCCACAGAAAAGGAGCTTGATAACTGAAGGCTCTGGCCCCCATCCTACTTTTTAAGACTCTAGGAACCACAAGTAGCCCCACATTCATTGAGCGCAGCTCTCTGGTGGGACACTATGGTGCTATAAGCTCCCTAAGATATGATGGTGCATCACCAATTAAGGCTTTGTACGTCAGAAGAAGGACTTTAATACGATTCTCTGTCGTACAGGAAGCCAGTATATGATATGTAAGTAACCCAATGTGTGCTCTGGCTTTAGAAATGTTTGTCAATCAATGTTGTTGTTTGTATGTATGTATGTATGTATGTATGTATATATTCACACATATATTGAAAGTGACGGATATTGCATCTTAAGTGAGAGGAATGATGATGCGGCGACTGTGGCTCTCTGGTTAGCAGGTCTGACTTTCAATCAGAGGGTTGGTGGTTCAAACCCCAGCTCTGCCAGTCCGTGTTGTTGTGTCCTTGAGCAAGACACTTAACCCTAATTGCTCACCGTCTACTGTATATCATGTAAGTCGCTTTGGATAAAACCGTCAGCTAAATGAAATGTAATGATGCAAGGAAATATCTTAAACCCTAACCTCAGACTTTACCACTTTTTCCTGTCGCCTGGTCTCCCCACACACCTATCCACCTGCTCTCAATTCATATCTATCTATATATATACACTCACCTAAAGGATTATTAGGAACACCATACTAATACTGTGTTTGACCCCCTTTTGCCTTCAGAACTGCCTTAATTCTACGTGGCATTGATTCAACAAGGTGCTGAAAGCATTCTTTAGAAATGTTGATAGGATAGCATCTTGCAGTTGATGGAGATTTGTGGGATGCACATCCAGGGCACGAAGCTCCCGTTCCACCACATCCCAAAGATGCTCTATTGGGTTGAGATCTGGTGACTGTGGGGGCCATTTTAGTACAGTGAACTCATTGTCATGTTCAAGAAACCAATTTGAAATGATTCGAGCTTTGTGACATGGTGCATTATCCTGCTGGAAGTAGCCATCAGAGGATGGGGACATGGTGGCCATAAAGGGATGGACATGGTCAGAAACAATGCTCAGGTAGGCCGTGGCATTTAAACGATGCCCAATTGGCACTAAGGGGCCTAAAGTGTGCCAAGAAAACATCCCCCACACCATTACACCACCACCACCAGCCTGCACAGTGGTAACAAGGCATGATGGATCCATGTTCTCATTCTGTTTACGCCAAATTCTGACTCTACCATCTGAATGTCTCAACAGAAATCGAGACTCATCAGACCAGGCAACATTTTTCCAGTCTTCAACTGTCCAATTTTGGTGAGCTCTTGCAAATTGTAGCCTCTTTTTCCTATTTGTAGTGGAGATGAGTGGTACCTGGTGGGGTCTTCTGCTGTTGTAGCCCATCCGCCTCAAGGTTGTGCGTGTTGTGGCTTCACAGATGCTTTGCTGCATACCTCGGTTGTAACGAGTGGTTATTTCAGTCAAAGTTGCTCTTCTATCAGCTTGAATCAGTCGGCCCATTCTCCTCTGACCTCTAGCATCAACAAGGCATTTTCGCCCACAGGACTGCCGCATACTGGATGTTTTTCCCTTTTCACACCATTCTTTGTAAACCCTAGAAATGGTTGTGCGTGAAAATCCCAGTAACTGAGCAGATTGTGAAATTCTCAGACCGGCCCGTCTGGCACCAACAACCATGCCACGCTCAAAATTGCTTAAATCACCTTTTTTCCCCATTCTGACATTCAGTTTGGAGTTCAGGAGATTGTCTTGACCAGGACCGCACCCCTAAATGCATTGAAGCAACTGCCATGTGATTGGTTGATTAGATAATTGCATTAATGAGAAATTGAACAGGTGTTCCTAATAATCCTTTAGGTGAGTGTATATATATATATATATATATATATATATAGAGAGAGAGATATGTGTCGCCTTCCCCCTGAAGAGCTCTCAAGAAAGTGGAGAGACCTGCTGGGTTTGCCTGAGTAAAAATGTATTTACACTGAACCCCTGGGAGAGATAATACAAGCAGACATGAAACAGAATGAGACAGAACACTAATTCTGCGGCCTCTGCTGTTAAATTCATTCACAATCAAAGTGTTATTCAGATACTAGTTGTTGGACCACAAAACATAGCACTGCCTGTTTCCTGAATATATAGTTTATCTCAGAGAATTTATAATGCAGAGAACCCAATGACTGTCAAGAGTATAGATCTTCAGTGGCCGCGCCAGAAAGAGTTGAATTATAGATTTGTGTGTCGATGGTGGGGACTGGCCACACAAGAGTGTGACAAATTAGAGGGTGTGTGTAAAATCATTTGACATGCTCTAAATATTTTCAACTCTTCCTCGAAGAGAAGGAGAAGATAATTTTCACTCTGCTAAAGTGTAAGCTGCATTAAATAATTCACCTTACCATTCATACATCACACAGGCTACACAAAACATATTGACACAAGTCCATTTATTTGGCTTAGTGCCATGAAATTTACTATTTATATTTACGATCCCCAAAAGAACATTTCCTTTCCTGTACTTTTTCAACTTTAAATCAGTTTTCATTCCCAACCTTTTAATGTTACTTCCTCTCTCTTTGTTATTTTCCTTTCAGTATTACCTCAGTGAACCATTCTTTCTGAGTTGATGTATTTAAAGCACTCAAGTTTTTCCTGATTACCGTCTTTGTGACCATACAAAACAAGATACATATCTTTCTATTCTTTGAAAACATGTATTTTATTGCAGCCCCACAACAAATGGCGCAACGTTACTTTAGCAGCACCACATTTTATAAAGATACTTTCATCCCCTTTGTCCTTCATATTTTTCCATGATGGGAGGAATATAATCTATAATAATCTTTACATGTAATGTTTTTTTTGTACAACTGAAAGGCTGCCTTGAGTTCTGGTTAAAGCATGATTCTGTAAGTCATAATTATGAGATACTATCTGATAATGACTTGACTATCTCATAATTATGAGATGCTAAGTCATAATAATGAGATACTATCTAATAATTATGAGATCCATCCATTCGTCATCTGAACTGCTTATCCTGTTTAGGGTCGCAGGGTGCTGGAGCCAATCCCAGCTGTCATTGGGCGAAGGCAGGGTACACCCTGGACAAGTCACCAGTCTATCCAGGGATCACATATAGACAGACAACCATTCACATTCACACCTATGGGCAATTCAGAGTCCAATTAACCTAACATGCATGTCTTTGGACTGTGGGAGGAAGCTGGAGAACCCAGAGAGAACCCACGCTGACAACATGCAAACTCCACACAGAGGGCCCGCCCAGACCGGGATCTGAACCCTGGTCATAATAATGAGATACTATCCCATAATTATGAGGGAAGCTATATAGGTTTATATGGATGCCCGTTTCACCTGGTTCACTATCGGGTTGTCACAATACCAAAATTATGACTTTGATATGATACCTGCAATAAATATCAAGATTCCCGATACTTGCGATACGATATCAGAACTCGATACAATACCACAAATACAATATGATACTGGTATATTTATCTATAATATTAATAAATAAAACCTCTATATGGTTCCCTTTTATACCAGCTTGTTACTGCCCAGCTTTTTAAACTCTTAACAAATGGCATTAATATTAGTATTATCCTAGAGCAAGATATTAATGGAAACTACATGGTGCCATCATAGCATTAATTATACACGGCTATGTAGGCCTATTGTTTTGGGTGTCTGTCTGTTATAAAGGTGCTTTGCCATGTTTGACATGTCCTCCCTCGGTCTGTTAGACGGGTCTCTGTGTCAGTGGGCATGTCTAATGTGTCCTCATTTGGTCTGTTAAACAGGTTTCTGTGTGTCAGCAGACTTTCCTTCGCAGTCTACAATGTAGCTAAAGTACTTCCACATTTCACTTCTGGCACATTTTGTTCCAACAAGACGAGGACGGTCGGCAAGAGCTCCTGCACTGAGGCCATGTCTCCCCTGATCACTCGCTGTGAGTGAGCGCTGCCTGTTGTGTGGGGCGACTGTGGCTCAGTGGTTAGCAGGTTTGACTTTCAATCAGAAGATTGGTTCAAACCCCGGCTCGGCCAGTTAGTGTTGGTGTGTCCTTGAGCAAGACACTTAACCCTAATTGCTCATTGTTGCTGTGTCTACTGTATATCATGTAAGTCACTTTGGATAAAAGCGTCAGCTAAATGTAATGTAATGTGTGAGCGCTGGGCAGCCCTGCCTCCTTGCAGGCAATGCATGCAGGCAGCACAACAGGGAGCAGTGAGTGTGCTCTGTGACTTTTACATTACATTACATTACATTTCATTTAGCTGACGCTTTTATCCAAAGCGACTTACAATAAGTGCATTCTACCGTTTACAACAAGAATCAGAACAAGAATCACGAAGGTACAATTTCGACAAAAAGTTCAACTACAAAGTGCTATCAGTAAGAGCCATTTCAGTGCTACTAAAGTGCTAATTCCTTTATTCAAGGTATAGTCGGAAAAGATGTGTTTTTAGTTTGCGACGGAAGATGTAGAGACTTTCTGCTGTTCTGATGTCAATGGGGAGCTCATTCCACCATCGAGGAGCCAGGACAGAGAACAGTCGAGACTGAATGCAATCGACTTAATGACTTAAATCGAAATTATGAGATAGTATCTCATTATTATGACTTAGCATCTCTCATAATGACTTAGCATCTCATAATTATGAGTTCTACATTTGTCTTTAATCGCAGTGGCGGAAACGGGCTTCGACAGAATAAAACAATAAAAATGATAAAAATCACAAACATGTAACAATAAATGATAATAATAAATGGGCATCACCCTTTTAACAAAGAGAGAAATTAAAGACAAAAAGGTAGTAAAACTAGTTGAACTAGATTTATAACGAGGTTAACAACAGCAAGTTGAGGGAAATTAAAAAGTTTGTTAGAATTAGACGCGGCAGAGAATGACTTCAACACAACATTTGTGCAAAAGCACTTATTGCTACATTAGAAAATGAGTTTATTTCCTTTCAGTAGAAATAAGCAGACAGCCATTGTGTTACAGTTTAATATTGAAGCAGAACATTTTTACTAATCAAATTGCTCAAATGATGTTTCACTTGACATTGCGGAGTGAGCTTGACCATATGCCTGCCCACTGGCCTGATGGATATTCCCGCCCCACCCTGTCAGGGAGGCATCTGTGAACACCTGAACCTAATGAGGGAGGCCCACTAGCCACACACCTTTGTGTTTCAGAATTTTGTTGAGTGCAGTTATGTTCTTGAAATGGTTTTAATGCCGAAACCAACGTTTAAGTACTTATTTTAATCTCAACCATGATGTTCCTATCCCTCGCTAAGTGGTTTTGTTGCCTAAACCTAATGTTTGTTTTATTTCCGAAACTTTAAACATTGGTTCAAGTGCATTACCACAACAAACCAATTCAGTAAGGCGCTTTTAATCTGCTACTTAAAGGAATTACAAAAGCTTCCCCTCCTTATATAGATGAAAGACTAACCTCTCCATATTGCACAAAAAAAAAACAGCTTTAAGACAGGTGTTTTTCTCACTTCGTGGAGTGGATTCCCACACACACACACACATATTAATGAAAATTACTTTACACAACAAGGAAAAGACAAAAAAGCAGAGGAAGTGGATGGAGTAAATCTAAGACATCTGTGAGGAGAGTGAAGGAGCTTTGAAAGTCAGCATCTCCCAGGAGAAGAGAAAGGATATAAGAGCCTTCATTATAAAAGAATAGTTATCTTTTAACAGATAGAAATCATAGAACAATGCCATGCCCTGGAGGGTTTCTGGTGGTGAAAACGTGTCACTACTGCACACTGGTGACTTCAGCATGAGAAAAGTGGAAAGAAAATCTAAATCCTCAACAAAATAAGTGTACAGAAGTGTTTGTAAGGATGGTGAGAAGAAATTTCACAGAATCAAAGTATCTCACAGAAATGACCACAACCTCTTAATGACCAGATTAGAAAACTAGGAAAAGAAGGATCGATGCACCTTGTTACGGCTCGGCTGTGACTTCCGTCCTTTTGTTTTTTCCCCTGTGTCTCCTATTTGTTTTCTTTGTGTGTCGCTCTGCCGCTTCCTTTTGTCCCCTGTTCGTTCTCTGTGTGTGTGTGTGTGTGTGTGTGTGTGTGTGTGCCTTGGGTGTGGCTTCCAGCACCTGAGCTCATCTCCAGCACCTGTCTACAATCATCTAATCAAATCCTTCTGGTTAAATACTCTTGTTTCCATCTCTTCATTTGCCAGATTATGTTGCTATTTCAGTGGTATTGTGACTCACAGTCCTCAACAATTTTGATCACTTGATTTTCCTGTCCCTGCACTTATGCCCATCCACCTCTGCCGCCACTCATGTCACTTCACCGCGCTCTACCTGCATTCACTTCCTGCCCTACCAAATCATCAGTGTTCTGTAAATAAAATCCATTCCTTCACCCTACCTTATCGTCCCTGTGTCTGCGCTTGGGTCCTGCCTAAACCGAACCGTAACACACCTGGCGTTAAACTGGATTCCGGCAACTGGACCTCTAATATACTGAGGCTTGAAGCAACGCATGTCGATGCAGTGACAAATTAATGCACACAAGGCACTGATTGTTACAGGTTTTAGTGGCAATTTCAGGGAAATGCAGAATAAGGCAAACGTTTTCTACGCAAAATCATAAGATTTCACGGTAGACACTGCTAGACCTTTCCTCATGTAGAACCTTGCTGATTCTAGGTAAGACTGCAATGATAGCTGATTTAACGTCACAGTTCAGCTCCACACCCTCCTTATCAATCTAACTCCCTTCACCTGTTCACTCAAGCCCCTATATAGACTCCTGCCTCCCAGACACACCTTGCCAGTTTCAACAATGTACTTTACAAGGAGACAAATTGGTAGTGATGTAAAACTATATAATCATGAATTGGAAAGAGTAAAGTAGGTTTGACAAAAGGGTCACATGGGTATAAATTAAAAAAGTAGAGGATAAAGTAAGAAAGTGCTAAATATAATGAGGTGTTTGTTGGGAAGGGAATGGGGGGCAGATAGAGCTCCTTTGAAAGACATATACTGTGGATAAATTCGATCTATATTAAATTATGGGTGTGTGGTGTATGGGTCAGCAGCAAGATCATCTCTAAAACGATTAAATAATCGAATTTCAGGCAATGAGAATATGCACCGGTGCTTTTAAAATGACTACAAAGCAGCACTATGGGTGAAATGCCTCTAGAATTGCAGAGAACACAGTTGGCATTAACGTATTGGGCTAATCTACAGGCCACAGTGAAGAGCATCCAACACAGGCAACCTTAACGCCCTGCTGGGAAAAGGAGAAAAGGGAGACCAGAAGCTTTGGATGGACAGCAGCACCAAAAGCAAAAGAAATTAACATTGACAAATTAAACTTCAGTCCAAAAAGTTTAGCCAATGACTCAAGAACCATTGCCAGCAATAGCACCGTGGATACAGTAGACTTTGCATTACTAAAAAAGAGCAAGGATAGAAGGGGTACGTTTAATGTAAATACAATACAGGGACTATGAAGGCAAATCCCTGTCATAATTGGAGTGCACAAATCAAACAGACGGGCACGTAATTTACGTAGACGAGTGCTTTTACATCACTCCAAAAGTCTCTCTCTCTCGCGAGCAAAAGCCTTAACAACTCCTTGGTGTAGAATACTTACTATAGCTCTGACCCTGTCTTCAACCACTCTTCTGGGTGGCTCGCTTGCCTTGACCCTAACCTTAACTACTCCTCTGTGTAGCATACTTGCCATGACCTTAACGTCAACTATTCCTTGATGTAGGATATTTACCTTAACCCTAACCATTAGTACCTCTTAATCCAAGACTATGATAGACTCCTCCTACCTCCCGACACTCCCCTTATCAGGAGCGACGAGTGGGTATGCAGATTTGCCTATAAAGGTGGGGGAGGGTTCTTGGTGTAACCACACCACCCCTCTCTATTCTGCTTCCTATTCTACCACTCCTTCCCCCTTACCAGTATTACCTCTCAAATTTAGGATGACTTATTTTGATATTTTATTGGGTGATTAGATTGATGGAAGGGGTATTGCTAAATAACAGGCGTCGGCCCGTGCATGTCCGTGGATTTCCATTCAACTGCCTAGCCATCGGGCGACAGCGGGGGAATTCATGAGTAAAGTCTTGATCAATGAACGAATGAATAAATTAATAAATGAAAGACTAATCCAATAAACAAATAACTAGTGAAATAAATGAACAAACCCCTATTTTTTTCATTTGAAATCACCGACCCTCAAAAGAACCATTAATATTATTTTCTTGTTATTTCGTGGCTCAATATCTGGCCATTTTCTCCCTTTTTCTATCTCTTTCTTTACCCAGCGTGCACGATATTATGTTTTCCCAAATTCCTCTTACTTATAATGACTGAAGTTTTTTAAAACAATTGTTATATGAATCCTAAGTTAACTTGTAGAGGCGAGTTTGAAAGTTTTAAACCATTTTTGTTTCCCCTAATTAAGACCCCCCCGGGTATAAGGTCCCTAATTTCCTTATCCAGATCTGTTCCACCCTTTGCCGCTCTCAACTGTCCACCGATGGTTCTGTTGAACTCCCTGAAGATGTAGATTTTCCACTCCATGTTTAATGAAATGTTGTACCAAATAAGGATGAATGGAGTCTATACCAGATGTTATCCTGGTGGTATGCGAGACGAGCAGCTAATGTATCCTGTGTTCCCCCCACATGGCTGTGTCCACAACGATTGCATTTAATCAGGTACACACAATTTGAATTTTGAAAAGTTAGGGCGTTCTGGAGGTTATATGTTTGCTTTGCAATTTCATTAGTAGCTGTTGCACCGTTGGGTGACCTTCTACGGGGCCTTTGTTACCGGTAGTTTTGCCCGGACTAAAATGTCCCTCAAGTTTGAATTTCTTATATAGGCTGACACTACTTTTATGTTATTTTCAAGGGACGTGCCCCTGAAAATTCTCTGAAGGTTATCTTTTGCTTGGTTTGAGGTTTTTATGGCTAGTGAAGAAAAGGTAGCAATAAAGGGAATAACCGGCCTCTTAGTTCCCCTCACTGAATTTGTCCCTACAGGTCTGATTACGTCTTGTGTTTTCCTTTGTATCCCCCTGAGAAAGGATCTCATATAACCTCTCTTTTTTAGGGCCTTGAATAAAATCGCGACTGCCAAGTTGTGATCTGTGGCTTCTGAGCATATTCGTTTGTAACGGATCAACTGTGATTTAACGATCCCCTGAAACGTATACCGCGGATGAAAACTGGACCGACGTAGCAGTGCATGTGAATCCGTTGGTTTAAAGAAAACCCTAGTGTCCAATTTCCTACCAATATTAAATTGGGCACCTTTATACACCGTGACATCCAAAAAATCTATCTCTGTGGAACTGGTTACAGCTTTGACCCTAATTGAGGGGTGGTGGGTGTTTAAAACCTCCATAAACCCTTGGAATTCATTGTTGGAATGCGGCCATATCCCCCATAACGAAAATAGTTCGACGGGTGTTTATTACACTTAGAAAAAACCGTCTCCTCCCACGTGGCCATGTATATATCTGCATACACCGGAGCGAATTTTTTACCCATAGCCATCCCCTTGATTTGAGGATATTGTTTATTGTTGAATTCAAAATTATTTTTAGTTAGACTAAGATGGAGGAGTTTAAGAATGTCCTCATCAGGCCGAGATTGATCTGGGTATTTTGATAGTACTTTTTGAACGTCCACTATTCCCATGTCCGTATCAATGTTTGTGTACAAGATTTCGATGTCCATCGTAAAAAAAAGTACATGGTTCTTGTATGCTTATGGCCCGGATTTTCTCTAAAAAATCATAAGTATCCTTCAGGTAACTATCATGCCGCTTAGAGAGTGGATTGAGATAATGATCTAAGAATTTAGCTATTAGGTAGCTTTCGCTCCCGTAGTCCGAAACAATGGGTCGACCTGCGGGCGTAGTAAAGGGTATTGGCCTCGTTTCTGGGGCCTTATGAATCTTCGGGAGAAGGTAAAACCTCCTTTGCCGTGGTGTGGGTACTGTCAGGTAAGTCTGTTGTTTTAGGGTTATAACCTTCCTTTTGACCATATAATTCAGAATTGTATCTATTTCTTTGGCCGTGTCCATATACATAGGTTTTTCTAATAATGTATAATATGTTTTGTTGTTAAGTTGTCTCAAAGCCTCATGAGTATAATTGTTCTTATCCATGATTACTGTTGCTCCCCCTTTATCCGCCGGCTTAATTATGATAGATGAGTTGTTTTCTGATTGTGAGAGTGCCTTCTTCTCAGCCTCACTCAAATTATCCCTTTCTGGTTGTGGAATTAATCTTTTAACCATGTCAATATCAGTGTGAATTAGATGATGAAGATACAGAGGAAGAGACGCGTCCTCCGGTTCCCAACTAGATGGCGGTTCTAAAGATGGCGGTATTGTTTTCGGTTTGTCTCTAAAAAATGCGTAGAGTTTTAGACGGCGATGGTACATTTGTGCTCTTAATTCCTGTCTCTGATTATTTAGTGTAATTGGTGTTGGGACAAAGGAAAGACCTTTTTCCAATAGTTGGTATTGTGTCAAACCGAAGGAAAATATCGTGGAAAGATTAATAACAGACCTGCCCTTTCCTAAATCAGGACCTGTTGGGGGTGGTCCTTGCAGTTTAAACTGGCCCTCCAATGTATCCACATTTGACTTGCTGTTCTTTGAGTCCAATGAATATTGTCACCCGCCGTCCGGAACATCTGCCTAGCCAAGCAAGGGATATGATTAGGGGTGTCAGCGATTAACCGGTTGAGTGCAATCAAAGTGTTTCTTTCTCTTGATCTCAGCCCAGCAGATATATTTATCATTGGAATGTGAATCACTGCAAACGGGAACGTCTTACTAGCTGCTTCTAACAGTCCCTCTAAATGGGTCTTGAGTAGGGCTGGATTTTTTTGTGATCTATCGTTAAGGCCGAGATTTAAGACCACTACATTGGTCATAGAGGAAGTTGGGGTCCTGTTCTTCAGAATTGAGGTAGCCTGCCGCATGTTACAACCCGGAAAGCTATCTACTCGTACCCTGTCGTTCATGATTGTTGGTATACGGGAAAGGTTGGAATCTCCCATTAACACTATCGGTCTAGTAGGTACTAAAGCCCAATTCCTTTTCTTGTCCCCCCCATGTCCATGGCGTGTCAAGTTGCTTGATGGTTGATGTTCGCTCGTGGGCTCAGGTGAGTTGATTACAAAGTCTTGCTGGCTGAAATGGGCTTCCATACTTTCAAGCTGACGCAGGCCACATAAAATGACGTGGTCCTTGAGTTTGGCACCAATGCTCTAACTAAATGTGGCGAGACGAATGGTTCTAAGGATACTGAGAGTTTTTAAGATTTCCAACAACGCCACTTGGGATAGGCCCAAGACCATTAAAGCACACAGGTTCGTTCCACTCGATTAGGCCCAAAAACACGTGGTTCCCCGTTTGCAAAAATAGTTTATTTGATAAAATTTATATATAAAATGTGGCATTCATCACAAATAAATTAAAAAGATAAGGGAAAAACCTAATCAGGGACTGAGGCCTACTGGTGGAAAGGGCAGGTGAAGGGGGAAAGAGAACTAACAAAACTAAATTAAAACAAAAAGATTCACCCAGACACACAGTGAGATCACCCAAATCCACGGAAACACGGCACACAAGAAAGGAAGACCACCACAACCCACGTCACCAGCACCACCACCAGCCTACAGCCCCTGAAAAGGACAAACAAAAAGGAAATTACAACAAGATCGATCTCAACAATGTATAACAACCTATAACAAAACAGGAAATCATTCACAAAATCAGGTTAACCAAAACAGGCAAAGGAACAAAACAAATTACTTGCTCAGAAAAATAAAGAAAAAAAAACAACAAAACACTTAATACCAACTCAAGGATTAACTCAGTCGTCGACTAAAATTTAAAAGAACAAACAAGCTAAGTCTGATGTTGGCGATTCACCACACGAACCAAAAGCCAGCAGCAACAGTGCCAAACCGTAATGACACGCTGTGTGGTTCGCAGCCAAAACCAAGCTGTGCCCTTAGCAGCAGCGAGTAGACTGTGTAGTTAGCAACATTTAGCAGTGGAGACAAAACAGCAGCGGCCCCAATCAGCTGGTGGTGGAGTCACATCAATCACCACCTGTAGACTTCGGCCAGCTGATGAGCCTTTCCTGTTGATAAACATAAAATTAGCCTAGCTAAGCTACATTAATACAGGTTTTTGAGGGCTAGATTTAAGGTAGCATACCTGTTTTCAGAGTCAGACCTGCACAGCCAGAGGGGGGGAGAGAAAGACCCCACACGACAGCAGACATCTACCCGTGACCACATTAGTATTAGCTACAAAATAGTACTCGGTTTAACACGGAGAGAGAGATTAAACACTTACCACCGCTCGACAGAACCAGGACACAAAACGGAGCACGCCACACGGAGCACTTGGTCGCTGCTCTGCAGTGAAAACACGCCGGCTTTAAGCATAAGGACATGATGATAAATAGGCTGAAACAGAGCAATAGCCGCAACAGTAGCGCGGAGCATTACCTGCACCGACAGACACCTGCCCCGGAGATGATGCAGCAGTGGGAGCGCAAGAAGGGAGGAAGCACTTATATACTGCCGCCCTAGTGGTCAGCAGGCGCAATTAACTGCAACAAGACAACCTTATTTCTATACTGCTACATAAACAATTGTATTTTATAAAAAAAAAAACTGGTCATGTCCTGTTCTACAGAAGACGGTCTCTGTTCCGGATTTCTTCCATGCTCTTGGCCCTGAGCGAGATTCTGTGTGAGCACATTTATGAAGTTCCGAGCAGCTGAGGCCACTGTCGAATTATAGTCGACATTCTGGCAAACACAGACGTTAACAAAGGCAACACACATTAAAGGACATGAGTTAGTCAGTGTAAGGAGAGAAAAATCCCCCGAACACTTGCTAATAGCATTAAGCTAGCGTTAGCACGTGCTAGTAGCCCTATGCTTAATATCCCGCTTTGGCAAAAGCCCCACTTAAATAAATATAGTTAATGCTTTTTAACATGCACCTATGTCACAACCACCCTTACGTTTCTAGTATCTATACAAAACAACCGTTAAATGTCTGGAGGGGATGCCGTCGCAAAATCACGCTGTGTTCAAGGTGGAGTGTGGAAGTTCGAAACGTCAGATATTGTAGCGTTTTTTTTTTAGTGGCACAACCTGGCATAGTTTATTGCTCATACTGCAATTCATGCCAAGTATTGTCTAAAACAACTTGCTAAACATAACTGTCAATGGCGTCAATTTTGTTTACTGTCAATTCCGTGAATATGCTGTATAAAGGAAGTGACACATAATTACCACATTACCTGAAGACAACGTGGTCGAGGCAAGTCCTTTGTAAACTGAAAATATAGATTCAAAATTATATTCAACCCAAAAAAAATTTCATACACTTATTTTTATTTTGAATACATTGTTGAATTTTTCAAAGTTCAACAACAAAACTTGATTTTTCAGGTTCAAGTCTCTAGCCGGCTCCCCCCACCATCTGATCCAACTCACTACCAGGTGGTGATCAGTTGACAGCTCTGCTCCTCTCTTGTGTCCCAAACATATGGCCGCAGATCAGATGATACGATTATGAAGTCGATCATTGATCTCCGGCTTAAGGTGTTACCAGGTACACTTATTAGCCACCTTATGCTCAAACATGGTGTTTGTTATGGACAAACCGTGGCTAGCACAGAAGTCCAACAACGAAACACCGCTCGGGTTCAGGTCAGGCAAGCCATTCCTCCCAATCACTCCCCGTCAGGTTTATCCGTCATTGCCCACGTGAGCGTTGAAGTCTCCAAGGAGAACTATGGAGTCGGCAGGCGGCGCCCTTTCAGGACCCCTCCCACCGACCCCATGAAGGCCGGATACTCCGAAATGCTGTTCGGTGCATACGCACAAACAGTCAGAGCCTTACTCCCCGAAACCCGTAGTCGCAGGTAAGCGACCCTCTCGTTCTCCCGGGAAAACTCCAACATGTAACGGGTGGTGTATGGACCCAATTGCAGTACAAAGGACTCAGAAGACAGGTACAAGTTCAACGCTTTACTTAGACTCCGGCAGACAGGCAAACTGTTTAGAAACCGGCAAACAGGAATCAGGAGAGGAGAGGCAAGGTTCTTGGTCAGGGACTGAAGGCTAGGTCGAATAACCAGGAGCAATGTTCCCTCTAATTTTTCATGTGTCTGGGCATACACACAAGCTCCCTGAGCACACTAAGGACCACTGTGAGCAACATCAGATGTGCACGCTGTGGCCACAGACCAGTATCACACCTGTTCAAAACCTTGGATCATAGCAAGTTACATGGCTTATTAAAAGAATCAAATTACATTTTCGGCCTTCAAGAAAAGGGAGTTCTCCAGCAGGCGTTGGAGGACCGTCTGGACATGGTGGATATGCTCCTCGCGGGACTTGGAGAAAATGAGGATGTCGTCTAAATAGACGAAAACATACTTGTCAATCATGTCTCTGAGGATGTCGTTGACCAAGGCCTGGAAGACTGCCGGGGCATTGGTGAAGCCGAATGGCATCATCAAATATTCATAATGGTGGGCGTGTTAAAAGCAGTCTTCCATTCATCCCCCTCTCTGATGCGGACAAGGTGGTAAGCATTACGGAGGTCGAGCTTGGTGAAGATCATGGCCCCTTGAAGTAAAGTCAAAGTCAGCTTTAATGTCAATTTTTTACATGTGCAAACATACAAAAGATCGAAAGAACGTTTCTCTTCTGTCCAACATAAAGTGAATAGTGAATAGTAATAATAATAAAGTGCAAAACAAATTAAGAAAAAAGTGAGAAGCATAAGCAGTTATAACATAAATAACATAAATTTGGAACTGTGAATGACTATGTATGTTAGCAGCAGTCAGACAGAGTTCAGCAGCATTTAGACGTGTGTGTCTAAAGAGGACGGAGTGGGAGGGTGGGGAGAGAGTTCAGCTTCCTGACAGCCTGGTGGATGAAGCTGTTGGACAGCCTGGTGGTGCGAGCCCGGAGGCTCCGGTATCTCCTACCGGAGGGCAGGAGGCTGAAGAGACCGTGTGAGGGGTGGCAGGAGTCGCTCACAATCATGGTCACTTTGCGAGTGAGGCAGGTGTCATATATGTCCTGCAGAGAGGGGAGGGGGGGGAGTGAGGCACCAATGATCCGTCCAGCTGCATTCACTATGCGCTGCAGGGATTTCCTGTTGTAGTCCGTGCAGCTTCCGCCCCACACAGTGATGCTGCTGGTCAGGATGCTCTCAATGGTGCCACGGTAGAAGGTGCACATGATGGATGGGGGGCTTCCTGCTTTCCTCAGCTTGCGGAGGAAGTAGAGCCGCCTCTGTGCCTTCTTTGCCAGCGATGACGTGTTGGCTGTCCAGGAGAGGTCCTCACTGATGTCCACCCCCAGGAATTTGGTGCTGCTGACTCGCTCAATGTCCGCACCGTTGATGGTCAGTGGTGGGTGATGAGTGTGGCCTTTCCGGAAGTCAACAACAATCTCCTTGGTCTTGCTGTTGTTGAGCAGGAGGTTGTTGTCTCCGCACCACGTGGTCAGAAGGTTGACCTCCTTCCTGTAGAGCAGGGGTGTCAAATTTTAGCTCAGGGGCCACATGGAGGAAAATCTATTCCCAAGTGGGCCGGACCAGTACAATCATGGTATATATAACTTAAAAACAACAACTTCAGATTGTTTTCTTTGTTTTAATACGATCAACAAAACAACAAAACTGGAGCCTGAGGACAGTGTGTCCAAAAGCACAACATCACTATTAATCATAAAACACCTCAAGTTATTTGAAAATTCTGAGGACAAAGAACACACAAACACACAATGCCTCAGTGATTCACAGAAGTATATCACAGATCACAGAACTATATCAGGGTGTCTCATGCAGCACTTTAAGTGGGGCTGCATAGTTTATTTGACTCCTGATACCTGGCATCTTTTAGCTTTCACCAAGGCATCAATATCAGGCGTCACATCCTGAGTGGCAGACAACTTCAGGATGTGATTCAAGTGCTTGTGCGTGAGCCTTGAGCGCAGCTTTGTTTTATTTATGCTCATTACAGAGAAAACTTGCTCACAAAGATATGTGGTTCCAAACATGCACAACAATTTTGCAGCGAGGGCTGTCAAGTTGGGGTAACCTGGCAAGATATTCTGATAAAATGTGTCCAAGCCAGATGCGGCAAATTTGCCCTTCAAATCCGAGTCACACTGTATGTCTATTATTTCAAGTTGGATGTTGACGGGCAGATCAAAGGGATTCACGGTGAATGGCGAGCAAAAAACTTTGAAGTCTTTCTCCAGTTCACCAAAAATCTGAAAGCGTTGCTCAAACTCCCGTAACAGTCCCGTTATTTTATCTTTGAACCGCTTCATGTCTGCCACATGTTGGGTCGTGCACACATTTTTCAGACAGGGGAAGTGAGCTGCATCACCACCGGCGAGTTGCGTCTCCCACAATGACAACTTCAACTTGAAAGAACGTATGCTGTCATAATACTGCGTGACAACTTTGTTGCGCCCTTGCAGCTGTTTGTTCAAGTTATTCAGGTGCTCTGTAACATCCACCATAAATGCAAGGTCCTGCATCCATTCTGCGGAATGAAATTCTAACACTGGTTTGCCCTTTTCTTCCATGAACTGTTCAATTTCTTCTCGTAAATCAAAGAAACGCCTCAGCACAGCACCTCGGCTTAACCATCTTACCTCAGTGTGGTATGGCAGGCCATAGATGTGGTCTTTCTCTCTGAGAAGGCTGTCAAACTGACGGTGATTCAGGCTTCTGGATCGGATGAAATTAACGGTTTGGATGACCACCTTCATGACGTTATCCATCTTTAATGACTTGCAACACAAAGCCTCCTGGTGCAAAATACAGTGAAAAGTCCAAAAATCACGTCCTCTATTTGCAGATTGCACTTTCTCTCTGAACTTTGTCACAACGCCTGCTTTTTTCCCGATCATTGAGGGCGCACCATCTGTAGCTAGGCTGACAGCGCGGGACCAGTCCACTCCGACCCTGTCCAGCGCGCCGACGAGTGCGGCGAAAATATCAGCTGCTGTCGTATCGGTCATCGGCACCAACTCCACGAACTCCTCGGTGACGGTCAATGTGTCATCAACTCCGCGGATGAAAATGGCCAGTTGTGCAACATCTGTAATGTCCGTGCTTTCATCAATTGCAACTGAAAACGCAATAAATTACTTTACTTTTTGCTTCAACTGGCTGTCCAAATCCACTGAAAGATCGGAAATCCTGTCTGCAACTGTGTTTCTTGACAGGCTAATATTTGCAAAAACCTGGCGCTTTTCAGGGCACACAATATCTGCTGCCTTCATCATGCATGTTTTTACAAATTCACCCTCACTAAATGGTTTTGAAGCCACTGCGATTTCATTAGCAATGAGGTAGCTAGCTTTCACTGCAGCGTCACTGAGGTCTCGGCTGTGAGTAAACACAGACTGCTGTTTCTTGAGACCCGCCAACAGTTCATTCACCTTCTCTCTTCTCCGCTGTCCTTGAAAGTTGTCATATTTGTCGGCATGAAGACTCACATAGTGGCGACGAAGGTTATATTCTTTCAGCACTGCAACATGCTGTGAACACACCAAACATACAGCTTTCCCATTCACTTCCGTGAATAAATAGGAGGATAACCATTTGTCTTGGAACACTCTGCACTCTGTGTCCACTTTTCTCTTTTTTGACAGAGACATATTGTAGCAATGAGGGTGCCAAAGCACATAATGTTGAAAGTAGAAGCCGTAATAAATATCGCGGGCTGGCTGCACTTGCTTGCCTTACTTGCTCTGCCCCGGTATAAACAGTTTGCTTGCTTATCACGATTGCTATTGCGCCATCCAGTGGACGCAATTGGAACAGCAGTTTCTTGTATGGAAAAATTGCAGCTCATTTTTATACTTTACAAAATCATCTCACGGGCCGGATTAAACCCGTTTGCGGGCCTGATCCGGCCCGCGCGCCGTACGTTTGACACCCCTGCTGTAGAGGGTCTCATCATCCTTGGTGATGAGACCTATCAGCGTTGTCGTCTGCAAACTTGACCAGGTGATTGGTGCTGTAGGTGGTTTTGCAGTCGTGTGTCAGCAAAGTGAAGAGCAGTGGACTGAGCACACAGCCCTGAGGGGCCCCTGTACTCAGTGTGATGCTGCTCGAGGTGTTGTTGCTGATGCGTACTGCTTGTGGCCTCTCACTGAGGAAGTCCAGCAGCCAGTTACACAGCGAGGCGTTGAGTCCCAGCTGGTCAAGTTTGCAGACGAGTTGTTTAGGGATGATGGTGTTGAATGCTGAACTAAAGTCTATGAACAGCATTCTCACATATGAGTCTTTTTTGTCCAGGTGGGTGAGGGCTGGGTGGAGAGCAGAGCAGATTGCATCCTCCGTGGACCGTTTGGCACGGTATGCAAACTGGAAAGGGTCCAGGGTGGGGGGGAGAATGGATTTAATATGTGACATGACTAGTCGTTCAAAGCACTTCATGATTATGGGGGTAAGTGACACTGGACGATAGTCATTGAAGCAGGATGGAGTGGATTTCTTTGGCACAGGTATGATGGTGGTGGCCTTGAAGCACGATGGAACAACAGCTTGTCTCAGAGAAGTGTTGAAGACATCTGTGAAGACGTCCTTAAGCTCCTCTGCGCAGTCCCTCAACACACGACCAGGGATGTTGTCTGGACCTGTTGCCTTGCGGGTGTTGATAGTGGAGAGTCCTCTTCACGCTGGCAGCAGACAGGCACAGGACCTGGTCATGGGGAGGGGGCGGAGTCTTGTGTGGACGAGTGCTGTTCTGTGCTTCAAACCGTGCAAAGAAACTGTTGAGGTCGTTTAGCAGAGAGATGTTGCTGCCGCAGGTCTGTGGCGCGGGTTTATAGTCTGTGATGGTCTGAATGCCCTGCCACAGGCTCCGTGTGTCTCTGCTGTCTTTAAAGTGACAGGTTATCTTGTTTGTATAATCCTGTTTTGCTTTCCTGATGCCGTGGGACAGGTTGGCTCCCGCTGTTCTCAGGTCCATTTCGTCCCCGGCTCTGAAGGCTTTGTTCCTGGCCCTCAGGAGCCAGTGGACTTCCCCTGTCAGCCACGGCTTCTGGTTAGCCCGAGTGGTGATGGTCTTTACGTGGGTCACATCATCAATGCACTTACTAATGTAAGAAGTAACAGTGTCTGTGTACTCCCCAATGTCTGTGTGGTTGTTGTATGTGGCTGCCTGCTTAAACATTTCCCAGTCTGTTGAGCCAAAGCAGTCTTGGAGAGCAGAGGGGGCCCCCTCTGGCCACACCCGGACCTGCTTCAGAACCGGTCTGGAGACTTTCACTCTGGGTCTGTATGCTGGCACTAGCATGACGGTAGGGTCAGAGTCCTATGTGGGGGAGGGGGGAGGCCTTGTACGCTCCTTTGTGTGTTGTGTAGACCAGGTCCAAAATGTTGTCCCCTCTTGTTGGGAAGTCAACATGCTGATGAAGTTTGGGAAGGACAGTCTTAAGATTTGCGTGGTTGAAATCTCCGGCAAAGATGGTGAAGCTGTCTGGGTGAGCCGTCTGTTGTTCACTGATGGCCTGATACAGTTCACAAAGTGCCGCGTTTCTGTCACTGTTGTTGGGGGTGGGAGGGATGTAAACAGCGACTAGCAGAATTCCCTCGGCAGATAAAAAGGATGGCACTTTAGGATAAACTCCGCCAGCGGTGAGCAGTGTTTACATACCACGACAGCGTCACGACACCATGCATCCCGGATGTAAACACATACCCCGCCACCGCGAGTCGTTCCTCCTTCAGCGAGGGCTCTGTCCGCTCGGTAGCATGTTAGCTGCTCCAGTCTCACAGCAGAGTCGGGGATATTGTCATTTAGCCATGTTTCCGTAAAAAGAAGCACACAGCAGTCCCTCACGTCTTGCTGCTCCGTCCGAAGCAGTCTTATGTGGTCCATTTTATTGTCCAAGGATCGCACATTAGCCATAGTGATTGATGGTATGGCTGGACGAGTTGGCCTAGCCGCTAGCCTAGCTCGGACACCTCCGCGCTTACCCCTCTTCTGCTTCCTCTCACAACGCTTGCGGCGCCTCCTTTCTGGGGGAGGAGTGGCAGTCGAGTCCGGTGTGGTCGTAGGCCGGCGTAGTAGTCCGAGCTCCTCGAGGCTTTCTGCTTGTGCAGTATCCAGGGTGTTGTGTAGCACGGTCCTGTCGATGTTTAAGGTGAAGACGAACAAGTTTTGAACAAACTTTTGTACAAACATTCAGTAACGGGACAAAACACGAGATGGTTAGGACAGAGAGGGGCCGCTGCGTCTGCACGCGCCGCCATCTTGGAATCTAAAGTAACTCAAAGGCAGAGGAGATGAGGGTACCGGTTCTTTATAGTGATGTCATTAAGTCGCCGGTAATCAATGCAGGGGCGCAGTGTCTTGTCCTTCTTCTCCACAAAGAATCCTGCTCCAGCAGGAAGATACGACGAAGGTGGGATAATACCGGCAACAGGAATCAGGAGAGGAGAGGCAAAGTTCTTGGTCAGGGACGGAAGACTAGGTCAAATAACCAGGAGGCAGACGAAGCAGGGAATCAGGGACAGGCGAGGTCGGTACCGGGAAGACAGGCAGGAGAACGCTGGAAAGACTTGCATCGCAAAGAACAATCTGGCAAAGGAGTGAGTGTGGAGCTGGTGACTATATGCTGGGCTGATTGCGTGTGATGAGGCAGCTGTGTGCACAGGTGAGTGGAGTGAACTGACAAGGTGGGTGTGGCTGGATCAATGGAAAATTACTGATGGCTGGATGACTGAACTGTGACACAACACGGCGGCGCTCAGCCGGGGACTCGTGAGTATCCCCACTCCCACCCGGCGCCTCTCACCCTGGGCGACTCCAGAAAAGAACAAAGTCCAACCCTTCTCCAGGAGTTTGGTTCCAGAGCCAGCGCTGTGCGTGGAGGTCAGCCCAACTATATCTAGCTGGTACCGCTCCACCACCCGCACCAGCTCTGGCTCCTTCCCCGCTAGCGAGGTGACGTTCCACGTCCCTAGAGCTAGTCTATGCCGCCGGCGAGCCGAGCCGAATTGTGTTCCCAAAGAGGTGGGGGACATCTGTCTGGGGCCGAGACTTGCCTCTAAACTGCTGGCATCCGTGTCCATTGCCTTGAACAGGTGGTGGTGGTGGTGGTGGCGGCGGCGGCCCTGGATCTTCATCCCCTGCAGCGATGGAAATGTGGAGCGAACAGCAATGACCTTAAGTGCAAATGTGTGCCACCTCCAGAGCCTTAAGGAAGATCCTTCGCCACCGTGCCTTCATCCTGCCAAAGGCCCTCTCAATAATACTTCAAGCTCTGGAATGGTGAGCATTGAAGCGCTCCTCCACTCTCCCCCTCACTGGTTCATGGTATGGGGTGATGAGGGTGATTGGTGTATTCAAACATGGGTACCCATCATCCCCCACGATGAAGAAGCCAGCTGGTGGCTAACAACCACTGACAAATATTGGACTATTTCTCAGTAACCCACAAAGATGTCAGATATTTGCCAGTGCTGTCACAAATGGATTGCAGCTGCACAGAGTGGAAAGGTTTTCTGTTTAGGTAATCCACAGAATGTAGATCATGGGGAGCCTTAATGTGAATATGACATCCATCAATGGATCCCACACAGTGGCTAAAGGCTAGGCTGTTAGACAGATTTTGGAAGCCTCGACCGATTGCAGCACATTCTGCCATGGTGGGGAAGCGGACCACTTACTCCAGGAGAGCTAAGATTGCATCGTGTTAACCACTGTCGTCTTTGGCACATCAAAGACCCGGGAGACAACGGAGTACGACAGTCCATGTGCCAGCCAGTAGACCACCAGGAGGACTTCCATATAGTGAGCCCAGCCATGGTGCCTCAAAAGACTGGCGAGACAAGCGGAAGTCGGAACGCATGTCTTTCAAGAAGTCTAAACAAATACAAAGAGGGACATGGGTGTTGGTGATGGCATATATTGTGGTCCTCTCCTGTAAAATACAAAATAGGGTGTAAATACATAACTATTGGGAGTTTTTTTTTAACTGTTTTCATTTGTTTAAGTAATGTTTTGTGTAATGTAATGTGCATTACTGTTTTGTAAGGAAAGCACATGGGAGATGTTTACCTGCAGGCCTTTCTGCCAGAAAAAAAGTAGGCTCTTTGGCTTAACACAAGATTTAATGCAAAAAAATAAACTATAGGCTAACTTCAACCATGTAAAACGAGACATGCACAAGCAATTTCATTAATTGGTTGATGGTGTTAATTTAAGCTCTGTGATCAATGTTTAAAATCCATATCAGCATCATCTTACCATTTGTGTATACAATGCCACGAGCCTCCGCAGTCATGCCCTCCTCCTCTGGATCCTCTGGTTTCGCTGCAACGTGAACCATACGGCAGCAGCCGCAGCTGCAAGCTCAACATCTCCCATCTTACTCTCTCAGCTGTGATACTCCCCAGCTGCCATTTTATAGGCAGTAATTATAAATTGTTCATTGGGATGTATACTATGCAGCTGTGTAGATGGGTTATTGGCTATTTAATCAACTACTTTGTCACATTACAATAAAACATATCAAGACAACACTTCTAGGTCACACTGAGTTGTGTTTGCTAAACTATTGTCTGTATATTCTTAAAATCTGATTATAATCTGCATATAAACCATAACATAAAGGATATGATACATTGTTAGTGTGAGAACGTATTTCATAGCATGTTTGAAACTAGGGATGCAACGATACCACTTTTTACAAACCGATACGAGTATGAGTATTTTTATTTGTGTACTTGCCGATACCGAGTACCGATACCGATACTTCTTAGATTTGGTCTCCATGAAAGTGCAATTAATTTGGAGGCAGATTTTATTTTATCCTCTGCAGATTATGTCAAGCCTATAGTACAAAATTAACAGAAGGCTATCCCAAGCTTTAAACTTCTTGTGGAAGTCCCTCTAATGTCGGACCATAAAACGCCCCCGTGTCCGGGTTCATAATGTAAGCGATAATATTAGGGATCGAGCAATTATATAGGAAGCTGTGTTCCAAGTTATGTTTCCGGTGCTTTTATTGTGGAGGGAGAAACGGAAAGGAAAAGAGGAGTGGAATTGTGGGATATACAGTTAGGTCCATAAATATTTGGACATTGACAAATTTTTCATTATTTTGGCTCTGTACACCACAACAATGGAGTTGTAATGAAAAAATCAAGATTTTCGCTTTAAGTGCAGACTTTCAGCTTTAATTTGAGGGTATTTACATCCAAATCAGGTGAACGGTGTAGGAATTACAACAAATTAAAATGTGGCCACCCTCTTTTTAAGGGACCAAAAGTAATTGGACAATTGGCTGATCAGCTGTTTCAAGGTCAGGTGTGTGTAATTCCCTCGATATTTCATTTACAAGGAGTAGATAAAAGGGTCTTGGGTTCATTTCAGGTGTGGTATTTGTGTTTGGAATCTGTTGCGGTCAACTTTCAATATTAAGTCCAAAGAGCTGTCACTATCAGTGAAGCAAGCCATCATTAGGCTGAAAAATCAAAACAAAACCATCAGAGAGATAGCAGACACATTAGGTGTGGCCAAATCAACTGTTTGGTACATTCTTAAGAAGAAAGAACGCACTGGTGAGCTCAGTAACACCAAAAGACCTGGAAGACCACAGAAGACAACTGTGGTGGATGACAGAAGAATCATTTCCCTGGTGAAGAAAAACCCCTTCACAACAGTTGGCCAGATCAAGAACACTCTCCAGGAGGTAGGTGTATCTGTGTCAAAGTCGAAAATCAAGTGAAGACTTCACCAGAGTAAATACAGAGGGTTCACCACAAGATGTAAACCATTGGTGAGCCTCAAAAACAGGAAGACCAGATTAGAGTTTGCCAAAAAACATCTAAAAGAGCCTGTACAGTTCTGGAAGAACATCCTATGGACAGATGAGACGAAGATAAACTTGTACCAGAATGATGGGAAGAGAAGAGTATGGAGAAGGAAAGGAACTGCTCATGATCCAAAGCATACCACCTCATCAGTGAAGCATGGTGGAGGTAGTGTTATGGCGTGGGCATGTATGGCTGCCAATGGAACTGGTTCCCTCGTATTTATTGATGATGTGACTGCTGACAAAAGCAGCAGGATGAATTCGGAAGTGTTTCGGGCAATATTATCTGCTCATATTCAGCCAAATGCTTCAGAACTCATTGGACGGCGCTTCACAGTGCAGATGGACAATGACCCGAAGCATACTGCGAAAGCAACCAAGGAGTTTTTTAAGGCAAAGAAGTGGAATGTTCTGCAATGGCCAAGTCAATCACCTGACCTGAATCCAATTGAGCATGCATTTCACTTGCTGAAGACAAAACTGAAGGGAAAATGCCCCAAGAACCAGCAGGAACTGAAGACGGTTGCAGTAGAGGCCTGGCAGAGCATCACCAGGGACGAAACCCAGCGTCTGGTGATGTCTATGGAATCCAGACTTCAGGCTGTCATTGACTGCAAAGGATTTTCAACAAAGTATTAAAAGTGACAATTAGATTTATGATTATATTAATTTGTCCAATTACTTTTGGTCCCTTAAAAAGAGGGTGGCCACATTTTAATTTGTTGTAATTTCTACACCGTTCACCTGATTTGGATGTAAATACCCTCAAATTAAAGCTGAAAGTCTGCACTTAAAGCACATCTTGATTTTTTCATTTCAACTCCATTGTTGTGGTGTACAGAGCCAAAATAATGAAAAATGTGTCAATGTCCAAATATTTATGGACCTAACTGTACGTGTGTGAAGGAGATAAAAAAGTGGTTCAAGTTACCCTGCAGCGTGTTTTCATTTTATTAGAATTACAAATATAGACACACAACAGACACTCGGCTACAATAATATCATCCGTAGCCGCACAACAGCGTCTGAATGAGGCCGCTGCCAGCGCTACTTCTGGCGGACCAGCAACAGTTTGATTCAAAACGGCGGGACGGCAGTAATTTTTTACTGTGTGAACGCGACGCACATTACTCTACACACCTTGCTGCAAGTGCCGCAAGAGAGCGACGAAAGAGCCGGCTCTGGATCATGGGTTGCCGACCCCTGCCCTAGACGTTGAAGTCAGGTAGGACAACAAATCTTTTTCTCCACAAAGCGCGACCAGTTTGTTGTAGTGAAATACTGTTGAGTGGTATCGGTTCTTGGTATCGGCAATTGAAACCGATACGAGTACGAGTATTTTAACGCAGTATCGGCCCCGATACCCATCCCTATTTGAAACTGATCAGAGATAGTTTAGTAGCTTTGTACTCTATGGTTTCACGTTCATATTCTGTCTTTCATTTATATTCCAACCTCGTTAATAAAATAATACTATGAACCGGGTTGTTTAAATCGTCTGCAGGAACACACGGACAAAGTATCTAAGATGCGCTTTTTTTTGTTTCAACGCTGGTTGCAGACCGACGTCACTAACATCCGTCTGTCGTCGCGTCGTAACTACGTGGCTTAGTGAAAGTGGAGTCGGATTTGCTAAACGCCGCTGTTGTCTTTTCCTAACTCCTCATGAATTCTCCTTCCCATCTTTCCTTAACCCCGTGACATTTTCCACAGAGATCAAGGAAAAGTGGTTAGGAATAGACGTTGGGAATTTTTTGATTATTCGACTGCAGCCCTTAACTGCACCACGGTGATCACCACCATCCCCCCACACACACCTTCCTCCAATGACTATACACACTAGCACTTTACTCCTTTTAGTATATACACACATACTGATCTGCACTTCATATCCACTGTTTCTACTGTCCAATACTGTCTACATTGTTCAGCACATTGCATTGCACTTTTACTGCTTTCTTTTTCACTCTGGTCAGATGCTAGACTGCATTTCATTGTCTCAGTACTTAATGTAATGTAATGTGGTAATGTGGATTTTCTGAGCGTTCATTGGTTAGTTTCACAAAATGTCGACGGACACGGTGAAAGCTCAACACAAATGCAACAGGCTCAGAGCTCCTGTGTGAGTCACATACGATCTAACAAGCACAATGACGAGGAACTGGAGAGTTTGGAGCGTCCAGCAACTTCTGAACCACATTTCTGCACCGTCTTTTCGCGAAGCTTTTAATAGAAACATCACATAAACATCATAAAACACGGAGCTACAAAATAGCAACGGAAAAGGCTGAGAAGGGCATGCAAAGAAACAAAGCCTCTGATTCAACTGTGGGAGATCGTGGTTTGGTCAGGAATGTTCGAAATCTTCGGGTCTGCACAGTCCGGCCTGAGAATAAAAAAGAAGAAGAAAGTCCACTTTATTAATCCCTTTGGGGAAATTGGTCTCTGTACCCATCCTCAGTAATTAAGGAGTAGTGTGCTGCTGTGAGGCGCCAGGGAACAACTTGGGCTTCAGTGTCTTGCTCAAGGACACTTCAAAATGCAAACTAAGGGGACACCAGCGATGGAACCGGCTACCTTGTGGTTTCAGAATGACCACTCTCACCATGAGCTACAGCTGCCCAAAAGACTACACAGGGACCTTCTGTTACCCTGTGGGTACTTGACTGTGGGTACTTGACTTCCCCAAAAAGTACCATATATATGAACCGAGTCCCCAGACCAAACCAATTGCAAATCTTGAGCCTTCTGACAATCAAATAGAGATTGACCCACTCTCGGATGAAGAAAATATTCCAGATCAATGGTACAGTGGACCACCCAGTTCAGAACTTGCCAGATTCACAACCATAATTGGCATTCCAACAGATTCCATTATGGTACCCTCCAACACAATTCCTACAAACCACACAATGCACAGCTGCTGAGGATACGAACCATGAGGCAGGAGTGAATTCTACTAATCTATCTGATTTATCTAATAGAGCCAACAGCCCTGAGGGCTCAGTCCTAACAGGAGGCACAGGAGGTTGGTGGATAAACCTAACCACCAATGATGCTGTGGAGGAAATGGCGTATTCTCCAACAGACAGGGATTCAAACATTTCCCTTGAAGCCCCGAATATGGACGAGGATGATGAGCTTCCTATACAACGTTCAACTAGAACCAGGAAACCACCAGAGCGACTTAAATATACAAAACCTGGAAACCCAGTATTGAATACTATTCATTCACTGATCTATGGGTTAAGTACAGGCGTTGCACATGTCCGAACAACCTTAAAATACTGTTTATTTATATTACTTGATTTTTTAAAATATTTTACTTACTGTGAGCAATGCTGCTGTAATCCTGTAATTAACCCACTGCGGGACTAATAAAGAATTATCTTATTTTATCTTATTTTTACACTCCCACCATTTCCTTCACCCTCACAAACTGTCTCACAGAGATATAAAGACCAAGCTAACTTTTGCAAACTGACAAATCCAAATCCTGCCATCCTTTCTCTCTCTGCATCAATGCCTATACACACATCTGTAACCTTGACGTCATCTTTGATCAAACCCTCTCTTTCAAGCCTCACTTCAAACGCCTTCTTTCATCTATCCATCACCTTCTGATTAGACTACTGCGATAGCATCCTGTACGACACATCCACCAAAAATCTGCAAACTACATTATATACAAAACTCATCTGCCCCTCTGAAAATGCACCTTGTATTGATGGGGACTCAAACAGAATTACTCCCTTAGTACAACTGTTTGAAAAGAACCACATTAACACTTCACGATTTAACCCAAAGCTTTGATTTACACTTTTTTTTTTTTTTTTTACAATATTGATTTAAATTACGAACATTTAATATCACACGGTAAGGAGCAGGCTAGTTGCTGGATTATACATTCCAGCTAGAAGGCTCCACCCTGTGAAAAACTGTTTAATAGTGCTCCTATTGATAGCTATTGTGTATTATATTGAGTTTACATGTTGGAGGGTCAAGACAAATACATAACTCTGTATGTATAATGCAATTATATTATATATATATATATATATATATATATATATATATTATATTATACTGTTCAATTGCAAATACTCATTCATCCATTCTCATTTATTGCACTGTGTTTATTGTTAAATGTATGCACCTTCCGCCAGGACAAAATCCTTGAATGTGAAAACAAACATGGCAATAAATGGTTCTGATTCTGATTATGTCAAATGAATAATACTGAATGTTTTATGCAATTGTATCAAATTCCATTATTGAATGGCTGCGAGGGGAGGTTGCTCAACCTAAGGCCTGAGGACTGTTGTTTATGTAACCAAAACGGATAGAGAGAGTGGTAAGGAAGAACAGAACAAGGTCTTGTCCAATCACGGGGCTGGAAGAGGTGCTGAACATATGGAGGGGGCCCTGACTTTAAGCTTACAATGCTGAGACGTTCCAAAAATGAGCAGATCTTTTGAGCCTACTGCCGGGCCTGCCCGGGGGATATATTTTATGTAGTTCTCAGTGTGATTCAATTTGTAATTGTTTGCTTTACTTTTTATATAAATCATTTTTAATGTAAATAGAACCATTGAGGAAGGCCAAACAAGACAACCCGCTCCAAGCGAACGAGAGCAGGTGTGGCAGCAGACACACCTGGACCTGATCTCATCAAGGAGAGGAATAAAGGGCAAGCAGGGAAACGGATCAAGAGACGCGCTGCAGTGGGCAGTGTGGGTGCTCCCGAAATTAGTGCCGGTAAATCGGCAAGCGGAAAGCTTAGTTCTAGTTTGGTGAAAAGAGCTCTTGGAATGAGCTAGGTTTTCTGTTTTTTTGTTTGTTGAAGTTGTTTATTAATTATATTTAAAAACCTGCGAACTGCCTCTAGCTACGCTGCCATTTATGTCTGGTCCTTTGTGCAATCTAGTGATGGCGAGATGAAGCTTCCTGAAGCATTGAAGCATTCCATCCAATTGGTTCGCTCATGGGCCGAAGCTTTATGATGCTTCCTTTGCTCTACTGCGCCATCAAGTGGACAATAAATGTCAAACAAGCGGAGTGAATTTAATGACACCATGGCTTTGGTGAAGCTTTAAATTGAATAAATGAACGAATGATGTTTGTGATGCCAATACATAAATGATGAACTTATTAATATGTCTGTCTTTATGATACAAGGTCAAAAGGGAAAGTGGAAACAAATTAGGGAGACTGTGCTTATGTTACTAGGAACAACATTTTATCCATTTTTATTTAAAAATAACTTTTCCACAGTGCTGGGCTTCAGGCGGTTTCTTTAGGTGGAAAAGCAGCAGCGAGTTTATACAAATTGGGATAAACTTTTCCTCCTCAATACTCAAGGGGGTTCTCCAATCTTCCGATGTTTGGTTCACCAAGGTACGCTTGGACCTCCACTGTTGCGTCCGCAGTGACATTAGGGGGCCTCGTCTGCAGGACTGTGGTGTCCAAATGATGCCACAGTTTGCTACCTAAGGTAGACAAACTGGCTGTAAGTGACTAAATACAATAACACAATTAGAATATATCCATTACCTTGAATCACAGGCTGAGAAGCTTCTGATATGTGTGGTTCTGATGACAACGAAGATGAGGACTCACTTTTTCGTATACCAGCACATTCAGAAGTGAGCCTCCTCTCGGCATCTGCTCCTTTATTGGGGCTAAAGAAGTCTATCTTTTTAAACATGGGATCAAACAGTGTCGCTAGTGACAGGGATCGAGCAGTGTCGCCAATGACATAGATTGCATAGTGTATAGCTTCTCCCTTAGCTGTCTCCTGAGACTCTCATCCATTGTTATGGTCGCTGGAGTTTGGACAAGTCCTATTTCTTCCTCCAGTGTGTGGTGTGGCATTGAGAAAAGGGGAATGACTTTTGATCCAGACAAACTCTTCTCCTCTGACATCTCAACTGTGGCATCATTAAATGGGGACAACACTTTCAGACATTCTGCAATAATGAAAAAGTTCTGATGAGAGTGGAGCCACGTCAGTGCGTAGACCTGCCAAAGCTTCAGGTTCCCTGACATAAACACGTTGGAGCATATGGTATGTGCTGTTCCAGCGTGTATTCTCCTATTGGATTAGCAGTGCTGGCCGGCCAATTTGCTCCTGCATCTGTGTCAACCTCTCCGATTAAAATGTGCCAACAAAAAGTGATTTGTTCAAGTGTCTGCAGCAACTTAAACAAAACAGTCATTTAGAATATTGCAATGAAATAAAGGAATTCACCTTTGCACTGGTGCTGCTCTTGAAATAGCCCACTATCTTCCTAGAGTTTCCCCAGATGTCAGACAACACAGTGTTTTTGGCAAGAGTAAATGTACCCATATTTGCTGCGCAAAGGCAAGTAACTTTGTTTATACTGTGACATAAGTTCTGCTTTTACTGTATGTGTCTCAGGGAAATGCAGCCCCCAAGAACAACAGAATGCAAAGAGGTGCTTGCATCTATAAAATGGTTTGTCACATCGGTGTTAATGGAGGTCCACATATCTGAGGTCAAACTAACCGCAGATGCCTTCGACAAAATGGCTTTGGCTTTCTCCTTGGCTTCCTCGTATCTGTCCTCCACCAAAGCCTAAATGAAAGAAGAGAACACTCTTAGAATGACAAATATGGGGAAATAGGGAAAATGCTTTATGTGCTCACATACGCTACTGCCGAGTGGGGAGAACATAGTTAGGTTGAAAGCTTTAACAAGCTTTCTGAACCCTTTGTCCTTCACAATAGTGAAGGGCTGGGCATCCTCAATCACCATATTGACCAAGGCCTCATCCACATGAGTCTTCTTTCCTGATGACAAAAAGTCAATTAAAGATGTCATTAATTACTCACATTTAAAATATATATTAATGTAATCGCCACCTTAACGCGGTGAAGGAGTTTGAGTGGCTCAATGATCCTGGGAGCTATGTTGTCCGGGGCATCTGCCCCTGGTAGGGTCTCCCAAGGCAAACAGGTCTCGGGGGAGAGCCCAGACTAAGAGCGGTTCAAAAAACCCTGATGATAAGCAGCCCTAGGACTGAAGTTATCTCGCCCGGACCAGGGAAACCGGGGCACCCTCCCGGAGCCAGACCCGGGAGGCGAGCTCGTCGGCGAGCGTCTGGTGGCCGGGCTTTCGCCCATGGGGCCCGGTCGGGCTCAGCCCGAAGAAACACCATGGTGCAGCCACCCTGTGGACCCACCACCCGCAGGGACAGACATCGGGGTCGGGTGCTATGTAGACCGGGCGGCGGGCCGGGCAGGGGGCCTGGGTGAGCCGATCGCCGGCGACATAGACTAGCTCTAGGGACGTGGAACGTCACCTCGCTAGCGGGGAAGGAGCCGGAGCTGGTGAGGGAGGTGGAGCGGTACCAGCTAGATATAGTTGGGCTCACCTCCAACTGTTCTGACTGTTGTTTGTGCTTATGCACCAAACAGCATTTCGGAGTATCCGGCCTTCTTGGAGTTGGTGGGAGGGGTCCTGGAAAGGGCGCCGCCTGCCGACTCCATAGTTCTCCTGGGAGACTTCAACGCTCACGTGGGCGACGAAAGAGAAACCTGGCGGGGAGTGATTGGGAGGAACGGCTTGCCTGATCTGAACCCGAGCGGTGTTTCGTTGTTGGACTTCTGTGCTAGCCACAGTTTGTCCATAACAAACACCATGTTTGAACATAAGGTGGCTCATAAGTGTACCTGGTACCAGAACACCTTAGGCCGGAGATCAATGATCGACTTCGTAATCGTATCATCTGATCTGCGGCCGTATGTTTTGGACACTCGGGTGAAGAGAGGAGCAGAGCTGTCAACTGATCACCACCTGGTGGTGAGTTGGATCAGATGGCGGGGGAGTCGGCCAGAAAGACCTGGCAAGCCCAAACGTGTAGTGAGGGTGAACTGGGAACGTCTGGCGGAGGATCCTGTCCGGGAGGTCTTCAACTCCCACCTCCGGAAGGACTTCTCACACATCCCGAGGGAGGTTGGGGACATGGAATCCGAGTGGATCATGTTCAAAGCCTCTATTGTGGACGCGGCCGCTAGGAGCTGTGGTCGGAAGGTCATCGGTGCCTGTCGTGGCGGCAACCCGAGAACCCGGTGGTGGACACCGGGGGTGAGGGAAGCCGTCAAGCTGAAGAAGGAGGCCTTTCGGGCTTGGTTGGCCCAGGGGTCTCCTGAAGCAGCTAACAGGTACAGGCAGGCCAGAAGGACTGCAGCTGCGGTGGTCACGGATGCTAAAACTTGGACATGGGAGGAGTTCGGGGAGGCCATGGAGAAGGACTTTCGGTTGGCCTCAAGGAGGTTCTGGCAAACCATCCGACGACTCAGGAAGGGAAAGCAGGGCCTTCCCCAGGCTGTTATCAGCGGGGGAGGGGGGCTGCTGACCCAGACAGAGGATATCGTCGGGCGGTGGAAGGAGCACTTTGAGGAACTCCTAAACCCGGTCAACATGTCCCCTAAACAGGGGGCAGCGCCTGAAGACTTGGGGTTGGATGAACCCATATCCCTGGCAGAGGCCACTAAGGTAGTCAAAAAGCTCCTTGGTGGCAAGGCGCCGGGGGTGGATGAAATCCGCCCTGAGATGCTGAAGGCGCTGGACTTTGTTGGGCTGTCTTGGCTGACACGCCTCTTCAATGTCGCATGGGGGTCGGGCACAGTGCCCATGGACTGGCAGACCGGAGTGGTGGTTCCCATCTTCAAGAAGGGGGACCGGAGAGTGTGCTCGAATTATCGGGGTATCACACTACTCAGCCTCCCGGGAAAAGCTTATGCCAGGGTGCTGGAACGGAGGCTCCGACCGTTTGTCGAACCTCGGATTCAAGAAGAACAGTGCGGGTTTCGTCCTGGTCGTGGAACAGTGGACCAGCTCTTTACCCTTGCAAGGATACTGGAGGGGTCCTGGGAGTTTGCCCAACCAGTCTACATGTGCTTTGTGGACTTGGAGAAGGCTTTCGACCGGGTCCCTCGGGGCTTTTTGTGGGGGGTGCTGCGGGAGTATGGTGTGCCGGACCCGTTGCAACGGGCCATCCGGTCTCTGTACGCCTGCAGTAGGAGCTGTGTTCGTATCCTCGGCAGTAAGTCAGATACGTTCCCGGTGGGTGTTGGCCTCCGCCAGGGCTGCCCTTTATCACCGGTCCTGTTCGTGACTTTCACGGACAGGATATCTAGGCGCAGCCGTGGGGCGGAGAATGTCAGGTTCGGGGATCTCAGGATAGCCTCTCTGCTGTTTGCAGATGATGTGGTCCTGTTTGCCTCCTCGGACCATGACCTCCAGCATTCACTGGGGCGTTTTGCAGCCGAGTGTGAAGCGGCGGGGATGAGAGTCAGCACCACGAAATCTGAGGCCATGGTGCTCTGCCGGAAACCGGTGGATTGCTCCCTCCGGGTGGGGACAGAGTGCCTACCACAAGCGACGGAGTTCAAGTATCTCGGGGTCTTGTTCACGAGTGAGGGTAAAATGGAGCGGGAGATCGACAGGCGTATCGGTGCGGCTGCAGCAGTAAAACAGGCGTTGCACCGGGCCGTCTTGGTGAAGGAGCTGAGCCGAAAGGCAAAGCTCTCAATTTACTGGTCGGTCTACGTCCCAACCCTCACCTATGGTCACGAGCTTTGGATCGTGTCCGAAAGAACGAGGTCGCGGATACAAGCGGCCGAAATGAGTTTCCTCCGTAGAGTGGCCGGGCTCAGCCTTAGAGATAGGGTAAGGAGCTCGGACATCAGGAGGGAGCTTGAAGTCGAGCCGCTACTCCTTCGTGTCGAAAGGAGTCAGCTGAGGTGGTTCGGGCATCTAATTAGGATGCCTCCAGGACGCCTCCCTTTAGAGGTTTTCCAGGCACGTCCAACTGGTAGGAGGCCCCGGGGAAGACCCAGGACACGCTGGAGGGATTATATCTCCCAGCTGGCCTGGGAACGCCTCGGGATCCCCCAGAATGAGCTGGTAGATGTTGCGGGTGAGAGAGAAGTCTGGGTCAGCCTGCTTGACCTGCTGCCTCCGCGACCCGACCCCGGATAAGCGGTGGAAAATGGATGGATGGATGGATGGATTAATGTTGTCTAATACAAATGTAACATGTCATTTTAAGTTTGTATGCTGCTTATTGCATCTTAAAAAGGCTTACCTGAACTTGGTCCACCTTGGTTGGTCTCCTTGTTTTCATGCAGGGCTCTATAATGCCTCAGCATAGATGAGGTGTTGTATCCAAGTTCTTTAGAACACAACAGACACTTCACCTTTTTAAAATACTAGAAATTAGAAGGGATACACAGTGTTGTGACATTTATTTACAGTTTATTATGATGATTATTATTACTATGTTATGTTACTACCTTATTAGGAGAGATCAGCTCAAAATGTTGCCAGACAGGGGAAAATCTCTTCTTTCTTGCTGGTTCCATCGCAAAAAGAAGAAGCTTGAGAACTTGGCAATTAAATGCGTAGTAAAGTCCCAAGTCCACAAAATGTGATTGGGGAATCCATTGCGTTTCACTTCACCTTATATTTCAAATCGTGCGACAAATACGAACCACTTTCTGAATCGGTCACGAGGTACGGCCGGCTCACGAGGTTTTGAATGTCACCACATAAGTCATCAACACACGCCTCGATACGCGCTTCACAAAAAGCTTCCTGGATTACTCGACACACGCTTCGAAGCCTTGACACGAAAGGACACGTCACTAGTGCAATCTTGTTTTTTATTTTTACAACACACATGAACACTATATGAATGTAAGAAGAAACTGTATGCTGGAAGGGTTACATACGGCGTGTGACTAGCAATGTACTCGACAAGGTTAGAACAGAGCTGCATGAGTCCCAGGGAAACATAAAGAGTGGTTGCGGCGGTGGCCTCTCCTTACTCGTTCTATGTGCCCTCACCTCTTTTCCACAGATGTACTGACAACAGACAGGAAATTAAAGTTGTGCCTGGGAAAAAGATTGGATATCTAGTAGGCACAAAGGAGTAATGAGTGAGAGGCAGAGAGCGCTAGCGGCAAAGCAGGGAAAGGGGACAGAAATATATTACTGAGCAGAAATAAACCCCAGATCAGTCATTGGCCCTGTCTATAATGGAAAAAGTGATTTCCGTCCACTGTTTGTCAAACAAACAGGGAGGTAATGGTCTCTTTAATCTTCCACCTTATGAATTAGTGTTAGCTACAGAGCAGTCAGAATGTAGCTGCAAAAAAAATGCAATGCATGACTTGATTATTCCCCCTGCTGCCACATCTGGTTAAATCATGGATGTGTTTTACCATTGTGTCATGTGGGGGAAAAAAATACCATACAACAGACATAAAGAGATATGCACACAACTAGTTAATATGTGAGTAATGCAAGTAATATTGAAAGTAAAGTGGCTGATAGAAGATTTGTATCAAAATATATTTGTCAGGCCGAGCTCGTAGGAGGACGCAGACGCAGCGGGGTCAGGGAGAAGGTCTTTATTTAATTCACAATACAAAATCAAAATCACTCCAACGGAGGAAAGTACAACTCAAAATGCTCCTAATGCGCTCCAAAACAATGTTCGTCACGTAAACTCAAAATCACTCCAACGGAGGAAAGTACAACTCAAAGTGCTCCTACTGAGCTCAAAACAAAGTTCGACACGTAAACTCAAAATCACTCCAACGGAGGAAAAGTACAACTCAAAATGCTCCTAATGAGCTTCTAAACAGGGTTCGTAACGTAAACTCAAAATCACTCCAACGGAGGAAAAGTACAACTCAAAAAATGCTCTTAATGAGCTCAAAAACAATGTTTGTAACGTAAACTCAAAATCACTCCAACGGAGGAAAAATACAACTCAAAACTCACGTAGGCTGAGGATCCCTCTGAACCGAGGCACATAACGTGGAAACAAAACTGTGGCGGCTGCGTGGCTATGAGATTGGCTTGGGTAGTCTCGACCATGGACAAAAGACACTTCGGCACTTGACAAGGGAAACAACATGGCTTATAACTACTTGACACAAAAACACAGGTGGAACACATTGTGAATCAGGTGACACACGAGGCAGGGGGAGGAGCCACTGTCACCAGTGTGACAGTACCCCACCCTCAAGGGTCGACCCTAGACGACCCCTTATGAGTCCTTAAAAAGTCCTCCATGAGTGGCCTGTCCAAGATGAACCGGGACGGTACCCATTGTCTCTCCTCTGGTCCGTACCCCTCCCAATCCACCAGAAACTGCTTGCCCCGGCCCCGGTTGCGTACCGCCAGTAGTTGTCTGATCTTGTATACCGGACCCCCTCCCACCATTTCAGGAGGCGGCGGGGGCGGCGGGGCCGGGACACTGGCGCTCTCCTCGAACGGCTTGACCTGGCTAACGTGGAACGTGGGGTGGACCCGAAGCGCCCGGGGCAACCGAAGGCGAACCGCCGCTGGACCAACCACCCTCGAAATGGGGAATGGTCCCACGAAGCGCGGCGCCAGCTTCTTCGGAAGAGCCTTCAGGTGGAGGTTCTTAGCCGATAGCCACACCTTCTGGCCCGGCACGTACGCTGGCGCGGGTCGTCGCCTCCGGTCCGCGGCCTTCTTAACTCGATCCCCCTGACGAATAAGGACCTGCCTGGCGGCCGCCCAGACGCATCGGCAGCGGCGTATCATGGCGTGTGCTGAAGGAACTGCTACCTCCATCTCCTGGTCCGCGAACACCGGCGGGTCATAGCCAAACACACACTTGAAGGGTGATATCCCGGTAGCCGAGGTGGGCAGGGAGTTGTGGGCGTACTCGACCCACACCAGGTGCTGGCTCCAGGTTGACGGGTTTTGAGACACCAGGCACCTGAGGCCGGTCTCCAGCTGTTGGTTGAGTCGCTCAGCCTGACCGTTCGCCTCCGGGTGATAGCCCGAGGTGAGGCTAGCCTTGGCCCCTATGAGTAGACAAAACTCCTTCCAGAAGCCGGCCACGAACTGGGGCCCCCGGTCGGACACGATGTCGCTGGGAAAACCGTGGACTCGGAAAACATGGTTAATCATAATGCTGGCCGTGGCCTTGGCCGACGGCAGTGCAGGCAGGGCTATGAACCTGGCCATCTTTGAGAATCTGTCGATGACTGTGAGAATTGTGGTGTTACCTTTGGAGACCGGGAGCCCCGTGACAAAATCCAGTGATAGTTCGGCCCATGGCCTGGAAGGAATGGGAAGTGGTTGAAGCAACCCCACCCGTGCCCCGGAGGAAGTCTTATTCTTGGCACAGACCGGACACGCCCTGACGTACTCCTTGACCTCCTTCTCCATGGACCGCCACCAGAATCTCCGAGCGATGGCGAAAACCGTCCGTCGAACCCCCGGATGACAGGTTAGCAGCGACGCGTGAGCCCAGTGGATCACCTGCGGGCGTAGGGCAACCGGGACAAACAACCTACCCTCTGGACACCCGCTAGGTGGCGGGCTCACCCCATTCGCCTGCTTCACCTCTTCTTCTATCTGCCAAGTCACTGCCCCAACCACACAGGACCGTGGAAGGATAGACTCTGGTTCCTTGGCAACAGGCTCGGGATCAAACAGGCGTGACAAGGCGTCTGGCTTGGCGTTACGGGATCCCGGCCTGTAAGAAAGAGAGAAAGAGAAACGGTTAAAGAAGAGCGCCCATCTTGCCTGGCGAGAATTAAGTCTCCTGGCCTGCCGAATATATTCCAAGTTCTTGTGGTCGGTCCAAACGATGAACGGGTGCTCCGCTCCCTCGAGCCAGTGTCTCCACTCCTCAAGGGCCAGCTTGACCGCCAACAGCTCCCGATTGCCGATGTCGTAGTTCCTCTCCGCCTGGGACAACCGCCGCGACAAGAAAGCACAAGGGTGCATCTTGCCATCCAGATCAGCCCGTTGGGACAGGACGGCCCCGACCCCCTCGTTGGAGGCGTCCACCTCGACCACGAACTGGCGCTGAGGATCCGGCATCGTGAGAATGGGAGCCGTGGTGAACCGGGCCTTGAGGTGCTGAAACGCGGCCTCCGCCCTCGGAGACCAGAGGAACCGCTCCTTTGTCGACGTGAGCGCCTGAATCGGGGCTGCTATGGCGCTGAAGTTTCGGATAAACCGCCTGTAAAAGTTAGCAAACCCAAGGAATTGCTGCACCTTTTTGCGGCTATCTGGTCGGGGCCACTCGGCCACAGCGCTTACTTTAGCCGGGTCCATCTGAACCTTCCCCGGGGCTACAATGAAGCCTAGGAAAGAGATGGTGCTGGCATGGAACTCGCTCTTTTCACCCTTGACATACAGATCATTCTCCAACAGTCGTTGGAGAACCCGTGATACATGCTCCCTATGCGTGGCCAGATCCGGTGAGTAGATCAGGATGTCGTCAAGGTAAACATAAACAAACTGATCTAAGAAGTCCCTGAGCACGTCGTTAATCATGGCCTGAAACGTGGCGGGTGCGTTAGTGAGCCCGAATGGCATGACCAGATACTCGTAGTGGCCGCACGGGGTGTTAAACCCCGTCTTCCATTCATCCCCCTCTCTGATCCTAACCAAATGATAAGCGTTACGTAGGTCTAGTTTGGAAAATACCGTAGCTTGCTGTAACTGGTCGAACACCGAGGCCATGAGCGGCAGTGGGTAACGGTTCTTTACTGTAATTGCGTTGAGGGGACTATAATCAATGCATGGCCTGAGAGAACCATCCTTCTTACTTACGAAGAAAAATCCGGCTCCCGCTGCCGACAAGGACGGACGAATAAGCCCCGCCTTCAGTGACGAGCCGATGTACTCCTTCATGGCCGCCTTCTCCGGCCCCGAGATGGAGTACAAACGACCCTTAGGGATGGGGAGACCCGGAATCAAATCAATGGCGCAGTCGTACGGTCTGTGTGGGGGAAGGGACATCGCCTTGGCCTTGCTAAAAACCTCCCGCAGGTGGTGATAACAGGAGGGCACCGTACTTAGATCGGTGGGCTCTGGATCTGTGATGGGAAAAGAATCACTGCCGGGTAGGATCCCCCCCTGGGCCAAACCCGGTCCGCAGTGGTTCCCGCACCCTGCCCCCCATCCTATGATTGTCCCCGTGGTCCAGTCTATGTGCGGGTTGTGTTGGCGTAACCACGGGCTACCCAGGACCAACGACTGAACTGGTGACTCAAACAAATAAAACCTGAGATGTTCCCCATGGTCCAGAACCTGCAACGCCAGTGGTTCTGTGGCGTGCGTGACCCTAAACAGTCCCCGGCCGTCGAGAGCCCTGGCCCTAAGGGGTGTGTCCAAGAGCTCTACCTTCACCCCCAAAGTCCTAGCCAGACCCCAGTCCATAAAACTTGCGTCGGCCCCTGAGTCAATGAGAGCGTCAATGTCAGTGGTCGTGGCGTAGTGAGTTACCCTTACCGGCACCGTGCTGCGGGAGACAGCCTTCGTCACCGCCGGCGGAGCCCCTACCCTGGGCTTCCTGATCGGACAGGCGACAGCTCGGTGGTCGGGCTGACCGCAGTAGA
This sequence comes from Cottus gobio, assembly GCA_023566465.1. Classification (NCBI taxonomy): domain Eukaryota; kingdom Metazoa; phylum Chordata; class Actinopteri; order Perciformes; family Cottidae; genus Cottus; species Cottus gobio. Next base: position 1,646,532 of record CM042236.1, read on the forward strand.
AACAGCAGCCCTCCTGCCAACGTCGTCGGCGCTCTTCTGGAGACACCCGAGTGTCGCCAAGCTGCATCGGTTCCTCTGGCGTAGCTGGGGACGGTGGACAGTAGTACCCCGGCGGTCCCTCCCGAAGTCTCTGCCCGCCCTGGGCTGAAGAACGTGGAACCCCCACCGTCGTAGACCCGTTGTGCCGAGGGCGCCGCAGTTCCCGAGCCCGATTGTCCGTCCGAATGGCCAGTGTGATCAGCGCGTCCAGACGTCCCGGCAGATCCAGGGGCAGCAACAACTCCTGGACGCCCGTTGTCAACCCCTTTAGGAAGATGTCGTGAAGTGCAGTCTCATTCCACCCGCTCTCCACCGCCAAGGTGCGGAAACGGATGGCGTAGTCGCAGACGGACTCCCCTCCCTGCGTTAGACCGCTCAGCTCTCGCGCCTTCTCCCTGTCTGTGGCCACCGGGTCAAACGTGCTCTGAATGGCCTTCTCGAAATCTGAAAAAGATGAGCACAGCGGAGAGTCGCGAGCCCACTCTGCTGTGGCCCAGGCTCTGGCTCTCCCGGTCAGGTGGGAAATCATAAAGGCCACCCTCGACCTGTCTGTGCTGAATGCGTGCGGGCGCATTTCAAAGTGCATGGCACAGTCTACCAGGAACGCCCTACATTGTCCTGGCTCCCCCGAGAACCGCTCCGGAGGTGCCAACTTGACACCCAACCCGATCATGGCGTCTCCCCGGGCTGGGGCTGCTGCACTGGCCGCGGGCTCTGGACCCGCGGGTGGCATGGATGCTTGCCGCAGGTGGTCTGTTAGCTCCCTCACCTGGGACGACAGCTGACCGAGCTGCGCGACCATCGCCGTCTGGAACTCCTCCTGTCGAGCGAGGCGGGCTTCCTGGGCTTGGATCCGAGCGGTCCACTGACCAGCCGCTGCTGCGTCCATACTGGCCGAAGTGTACTGTCAGGCCGAGCTCGTAGGAGGACGCAGACGCAGCGGGGTCAGGGAGAAGGTCTTTATTTAATTCACAATACAAAATCAAAATCACTCCAACGGAGGAAAGTACAACTCAAAATGCTCCTAATGCGCTCCAAAACAATGTTTGTAACGTAAACTCAAAATCACTCCAACGGAGGAAAAATACAACTCAAAACTCACGTAGGCTGAGGATCCCTCTGAACCGAGGCACATAACGTGGAAACAAAACTGTGGCGGCTGCGTGGCTATGAGATTGGCTTGGGTAGTCTCGACCATGGACAAAAGACACTTCGGCACTTGACAAGGGAAACAACATGGCTTATAACTACTTGACACAAAAACACAGGTGGAACACATTGTGAATCAGGTGACACACGAGGCAGGGGGAGGAGCCACTGTCACCAGTGTGACAATATTATTTACTGTAAAGACAGACTCACTGACTTTATTGTCATAATGACACAATCTGTATCATTGTTGTAGGTCTTATCAGTTCCTCACTTCCATCAGGCTTGTTCATTTATTGAGAACTATCCAGATCTGCAATTCACCACCAGTTCACCTTCCACCCAGTTATCACAGATCAGCACACCTCTCATTCTGACATCAAGCCACACCTGCCCTTCATCCACTCAAGGTACAGGGTTACTTTATGTATCATTTTAAAACACAGTTGCACAATTAATTGAAAGTTGTACCTCCTTTGTGCTACACACACACAACATGTATATAAATATTTAAATTAGAATAAAATAAAACATTAAGGCCTCTAATCTAATTAGGATACCTCCAGGACGCCTCCCTTTAGAGGTTTTCCAGGCACGTCCAATTGGGAGGAGACCATGGGGAAGACCCAGGACACGCTGGATGGATTATATCTCCCAGCTGGCCTGGGAACGCCTCGGGATCCCCTGAATGAGTTGGTAAATGTTGCGGGTGAGAGAGAAGCCTGGGTCAGCCTGCTGGACCTGCTGCCACCAAGACCCAACCCTGGATAAGTGGACGAAAATGGATGGATAGAAAAAACAGGATAATACAATTACCTGCACATTTTTTTGGGTTTAGAGTGTGAATGACAGAAGTGCAAAAGGTAGTGGTATGCTAATAAAAACCCAGCAGAACAGAATAAGCAAAGAAGCTTCTCTGAACTCTGCCAGTACGGTAGCTTCTGTATCTTTTTGCCTGACGGTGGCAGGGTGAACAGGCTGTGGCTGGATGGGTACTATCTTTTAGTATTCTTTTGGCATTGTGCAGGCACCTCACTGATATCACTAATGTTCAGAAAATAATGTTGATGCTCTACTACATATTCCTGCCCACAAACACTTATTCTCTTTGTTTTCCAGCCAATTCTACCTGCCTATGCCAGTGCTACACCCAGAAACCTCAACAGCATTCAACAGTTGTTCTTTATTTCATATGCATTATTTATTAAAAGAATAAACCACTCAAAGCAAGCAAAAAAAAGATTGTACAAGAAACTTGCAGACAGTGTCCCAATATTCCTCAAGGCCCGTATCAGTCATTTAAAATACAGAATGCCGTTCCATGATTAGGTCCATGTATTCCTTTCAGTTTATAAGAATGTATCTTTTAATAAATAATTGACCCAATATTCATAACTGTTCTGCCCTGAATATGTTAAAGAAGTATTTAAGTTAACTGTTGAGATGTGTTTTCATTGTTTCATGCATAGATTGTGTAGTGCTTTTATTTTGACACCTGTAATGAAGCAGGAAGTGAGAAACAGGAAGTTAAGAGCTGTAAACTGCAAGGAGCATGGTCATGGCTGTGTGGCACCCCATGTTTAATCCACAGTAATCCTTCGCCTGTATTCCTCAGACATTAAAGACTGTAAGTGTTTAAAATTCTTCATGTGTCGTACGATTAGGAGTAGTGCCTTTTTGTTAGCATTTGTGAACACACGGCTGTTTATATTTAACTGCTAATCGATTAAGATGTTTTGTATTTTCTTTTCTAGTTTCACTCCAATTCAACATGGCAAGATGCTTTAAGATGTTGGAAGTCAATAAAGGAGCAAGTACGCTTGCATTCCTGGCTCTTGAAAAGGAGTTTGGTTGACGGTTTATCTATGTTAACACTTTGGAATTAAAACGCAGAGAGAGAACAGTATAATAACAGAAAAAAACACTAACCAGAATGTGTTCTGGCCTGATAGTCCTAAAGGTGGAGGAGTGAGCCTTGTCCTGCCACAATTGTACCAGCATGAATCTTGGTGTTTGTCATCCACTCTTTTCAACAGGCGATACTATGTGATCAGAATTTGGTGTTGTAAAAACCTGAATCTCATACATTTAGAAGAGCTCAAGATCAACCTATTAATTGTATTCCAGTGAAAACCATTCAAAGATATATCGTCCAGCTGGATGGAAGAATTAGGGGCATTAGGTGGCAGCATTAAACATAAAGCTATACATGTTGACATGTTACCTCATGACAAGATTGTCTTCATAAAAAAAACGGATCCTTCCCTGTGAATCAGGCAGGCATAGCTCCTTTTTAAATTCCATATGTATGACAAATTATAGCTGCATATGATAGGTGCATATGTTAAAAAGGATAATGGGCTGAATTATGCCAGATTCACACAGGATGCAACTGGGCTGTTCACATAGGACGCAGCACAGAGAACAAACCAGCTAAAACATTCTATCCTAATCTGAAACAATTACCTTTTTGTTTGTCCACAATATGTCATTATTGCATATTAACTGCCAACCATCTCTAAGACAAATGTAATGTGTATATATACACACACACACATACACTCACCTAAAGGATTATAAGGAACACCTGTTCAATTTCTCATTAATGCAATTATCTAATCAACCAATCACATGGCAGTTGATTCAATGCATTTAGGGGTGTGGTCCTGGTCAAGACAATCTCCTGAACTCCAAACTGAATGTCAGAATGGGGAAAAAAGGTGATTTAAGCAATTTTGAGCGTGGCATGGTTGTTGGTGCCAGACGGGCCGGTCTGAGAATTTCACAATCTGCTCAGTTACTGGGATTTTCACGCACAACCATTTCTAGGGTTTACAAAGAATGGTGTGAAAAGGGAAAAACATCCAGTATGCGGCAGTCCTGTGGGCGAAAATGCCTTGTTGATGCTAGAGGTCAGAGGAGAATGGGCCGACTGATTCAAGCTGATAGAAGAGCAACTTTGACTGAAATAACCACTCGTTACAACCGAGGTATGCAGCAAAGCATTTGTGAAGCCACAACACGCACAACCTTGAGGCGGATGGGCTACAACAGCAGAAGACCCCACCAGGTACCACTCATCTCCACTACAAATAGGAAAAAGAGGCTACAATTTGCAAGAGCTCACCAAAATTGGACAGTTGAAGACTGGAAAAATGTTGCCTGGTCTGATGAGTCTCGATTTCTGTTGAGACATTCAGATGGTAGAGTCAGAATTTGGCGTAAACAGAATGAGAACATGGATCCATCATGCCTTGTTACCACTGTGCAGGCTGGTGGTGGTGGTGTAATGGTGTGGGGGATGTTTTCTTGGCACACTTTAGGCCCCTTAGTGCCAATTGGGCATCGTTTAAATGCCACGGCCTACCTGAGCATTGTTTCTGACCATGTCCATCCCTTTATGGCCACCATGTCCCCATCCTCTGATGGCTACTTCCAGCAGGATAATGCACCATGTCACAAAGCTCGAATCATTTCAAATTGGTTTCTTGAACATGACAATGAGTTCACTGTACTAAAATGGCCCCCACAGTCACCAGATCTCAACCCAATAGAGCATCTTTGGGATGTGGTGGAACGGGAGCTGCGTGCCCTGGATGTGCATCCCACAAATCTCCATCAACTGCAAGATGCTATCCTATCAATATGGGCCAACATTTCTAAAGAATGCTTTCAGCACCTTGTTGAATCAATGCCACGTAGAATTAAGGCAGTTCTGAAGGTGAAAGGGCGTCAAACACAGTATTAGTACGGTGTTCCTAATAATCCTTTAGGTGAGTGTATGTTTGAAGTAAAATTTGTGTTTTTTGATTCCTGTAGACAATGTTTGAGATGGATGCAATGGCTGACCCACACGAATACATCTTTATTGATGAAGCAGGGTTCAATCTCACAAAAGGGGCCGCAACATCATTGGACACCGTGCAATCATCCAAGTTCCCGGTCAGAGGGGGGGCAACATCACCATGTGTGCAGCCATTAGCAACCGTGGCATCCTCCACCGCCATGCTGTACTGGGTCCATACAACACTGCACTACTCCTTCAGTTTCTAGATCAGCTGCACAATAACATTCTCCAACAAGAAGGGGAGCCAGGGCAACCAGTGCAAGCCCAATATGTTGTCATTTGGGATAACGTGAGCTTCCATCGGGCTGCTCTGGTTCGCACCTGGTTCAATGACCACCCCAGGTTCAGGGTCCCTTTTCTAACAGCATACTCCCCTTTTCTGAATCCAATAGAGGAATTTTTCTCAGCATCGCGGTGGAGAGTCTATGACCGCAACCCAAACACACAGCACAATCTCCTGGAGGCAATGGTGAATGCATGTGAGGATATTTCTCTGGAATCTATCCAGGGTTGGATCAGACACACAAGGGGATATTTCCCACGCTGCCTGGCGAGAGAAGACATAATGTGTGACGTTGATGAAATACTATGGCCTGACCCTGACCTGAGACAAGATCATGCTGATATTGATGCCGATGCTGATGAACCTGTTAGGGATGCAGCGATACCACTTTTTTACAAACCGATACGAGTACGAGTATTTTTATTTGTGTACTTGCCGATACCGAGTACCGATACCGATACTTCTTCGATTTGGTCTCCATGAAAGTGCAATTAATTTGGAGGCAGATTTTATTTAATCCTCTGCAGATTATGTCAAGCCTATAGTACAAAATGAACAGAAGGCTATCCCAAGCTTTAAACTTCTTGTGGAAGTCCCTCTAATGTCGGACCATAAAACGCCCCCGTGTCCGGGTTCATAATATCATCAGTAGCCGCACAACAGCGTCTGAATGAGGCCGCTGCCAGCGCTACTTCAGGCGGACCAGCAGCAGTTTGATTCAAACCGGCAGGACGGCGGTGATGACGCGCAGAGCTTCTCAATTATAGATATATTAAATATGGAAAATTTCAACTCTCGCGTCAAACGCGACGCGTTTTTCGTGTCTAACGTGCCGCCCAGTGTAAATTTGCGTCTGTCGCAACCACACGCGTCTGTGCATAGACTTTACATGTAATCTGGTCGCGCGAAAAATTTGCGTCGCGTTCGGTGTGAACACAGCATTACTCTACACACCTTGCCGCAAGAGCCGCAAGAGAGCGACGAAAGAGCCGCATGCGGCTCTGGAGCCACGGGTTGCCGACCCCTGCCCTAGACGTTGAAGTCAGGTAGGACAAATCAAATTTTTTCTCCACAAAGCGCGACCAGTTTGTTGTAGTGAAATACTGTTGAGTGGTATCGGTTCTTGGTATCGGCAATTGAAAACGAATACGAGTATTTTAACGCAGTATCGGCCCGATACCGGTATCGGGGCATCCCTAGAACCTGTATATGTGCTCACTCTGGAAGTGCTGTGAATAAACCCTATTGACATTTTGGTGGCAGTGTGTTGATAATTAATCCCTCCTGTGTGTAACAAACACTAATGTAGTCTGTGTTTTGACAGCTTGTGTGTATTGTCTGAGGGTAAAGACTGATTGGGACCCAGAAGTTAGATGTTTGGACTGTTGGGTGTGAGTTTTTAAAATTGTGCGTGAAGATTTGAAAAAATTGTGAGTTGTTCCAGGAATTGTGTCTTAGCAATCGAGAAAAACTGTAAATGTATGCACCTTCTGCCAGGACAAATTCCTTGAATGTGAAAACAAACATAACAATAAATGGTTCTGATTCTGATCAGCCACTTGTACTAAAGAATATCAGTTTGCTGGAGCTATCACCACTTCATTGTCACATTTTTTCCGTTTTCACAAAGCAATTATCTTGTTCTCCAAGCTTTCGGTTTCACCTTTTGTGTGCAGTGGAAGGTAGAACTTCAACTTTCTTGGTTTCTTGATGTTGGCTACAACTTTGTCTTGGCCTTCTCGTTTGTGCTTTAATGAGTTCACACGAATTTCGAGGTGTCAAAGTCGCTCGGGCTTTGTTTGGTAGTTTTGCATTTTATACTTAAGTGACTGTTTCCATCCCCCAAATCCTGTCTTGGATCCCAAACAAGGATGGGCCCTATCAAAGCTGCTGCTACTTCTTCACACTGATATAGTCTTTAGGGTATTTTGTGTATTTCATAATTCCTTGGGCTAGGTCATCAAGGACGGTTACATTCAGCTTTAGGGCAGGGCTGAAGTATGTCCCATGTGTATCAAACTGTATACCTTTGTTGTAGCTCAAATTCAATCTTGTAAGGATTACTGGTACAAACTAGGGTAACGCTGGAGAGCTTGGCAGTAACACAAGACAATCTGGCTTGGGACAGGTGTGAGTGGAGGGCTTAAGTAGTGAGGGACTAACGAGGTGAGGTGGGGGGGAGGACCAAGTGAGGGGAATGAGAAATTATGCTGTGGGAAGCCACTCTTTTTTTCTAAAAGTATATGAACTGTTTACATTTTGAGTTTGGGGCTTTTAGGTGAACGTGCAGACAGTAAACTGCTTGCAGTCTGTGGACCACAGGAGTTTATTGAGACCTTAGCTATGACCATACTTTGTATCACAACCTATTTTTACTTAAATAAGTTGTAAATAAGTATTATAATTATCTATCCAAGACGTCATTATTGTCCTCTGAAGATTTTGAACACGACATGAAGAAGTGCTCCACAGTTGACAATATCTGAGAGTAAATTACTTTCAGCGTGCTTCTATGTTCAATTTCAGACACCTAAGTAAGGTTCATGGACTCTTTAAAGTCAGCATACATGTATTGCAAAGAACGTCTTTATTACCATAGAAAGCTTTTAAAGCCTACGCTGTCCTTGATGGACAGAGTAATAGGTTTTTGGCAAAGACCAAGCTCCTCAACCTTTTTGACAATAGAGCAGGTGCTGTGCCATACATCCTTAAAAAGTTATGGAAATATCAGGATATTATGTGACATGATGCCTGATGACTGTTTGGATATCCCCTCCCCAGAGAGCACATCAGCTTGTATCCAGGTCTTTATATCTGTGAGGCAGTTGGTGAGGTAGTGGGTGTGATGGATTTGGTGGAGATGTAGAGCAGGGTGTCGTCGGCGTAGCAGTGGAAATATAGACCATGCTCATACTGAAGCTGTCAACTGCACTCTGATCCTACACAGCGCCACACATCTCCCTCAACCTACCTACATCTGCCTGAAATTATGAAAAGTAAAGAAGGCTGGGCCGTGGGACAGTGGGTTTTCCTCTGATTTAAAATCTACAGTCTTGGCTTTCAGAATATCAAACTCTTATCGCCAAATTCAGATGATGAATAAAACTTTGAAGTTTGCAAAGGCAAGATGACAATCAGAGAACTAAGCAATGCAACAACAGAGGCATTACACTAGGCTTTTTGTGTTTCCTCCCACACACACTGTGTACACAAAAACAAACTAACTTTCATCTTCTCAACTTTCCGTCAGTGATTTGAGGGAAAACTCTATATACTAGTTTAGAGATTGGTTATATACGTTTCAAACTTGAAGGATAAATGAGATGACCATTGAAAAGCAACGTTCGGCTTAAGGGTTTCTAGTAGGGCTGTGAACTTAAGACAAGGCAGGTTGTTGTTTTGTTTATTTGAATAACTACACTGAAGACAAAGCAACAATTAATTGATTGAAGTGAAGGGAACCAAGGAACAAGAGACAGAGGACTTCAAACTAAAACAGGAAACCAGAAACAAAAACCCAAGACCATAACAGCCAATGACTCTTTACATATGTGTCTGTCACAGAAAAATTATTTTATTTGAAATCGATTTGAGGTTGACAGTTGGAAGGAGCTTTCGTTCCAGCATCCTGGAATAATTGAAGCACATTCTCAGGTCCTCCTTTTTGAACGTGCCCAACAATCTCATCTCTCACTTTGCCAGGAGTGGATGAGGGCAATGAATCTACATGATGTTGGTGTCATCTGGGAACTTCAGGAGCCTGGCAGACTGGTTACTGGCGGTGCAGCTGTTGGTGTATGGAGTGCAAAGCCAAAGACGTGTTCATCCAGCTTCACATGCTGCTGCCTATCAGACAGAAAGTCTGTGTTCAACCTGAACGTCGATATAGGCACATGCATTTAATGAAAAAGTATTAAAACTCTGAATCTGGTCTTTTGTTTTGCAGAATACAGTATGTGTAAATAATACAATTATTTATTTGTTGGAAAGAGTTTTACAGAAAACTGTTTACAAATTCGCACTTCCATTGTTTTGCAGCAATACATTCAGCAAATATCAGCAAATGTCATCTTTTATTGTTACGTGTATGTACACAGCCAGTGGCGGCTCCTGAAAAAATTCTCAGGGGGGGCAATTTTTCTGATAATGATTAAGGTGACCCATTCAATGGGTACATTAAGAAAGACAATATTAATTTGTTGCTAGATGATTAACTCGTGTCCACTAGATAGCAACAAACAACGAGGGGAAAAGATTTCCCCTCTAGCTACAAAAGTTACAGGTGGAAAACTATGTAAGAAATTAGCATCCAGGAGCCTTCATAGGCAAAAATGACATGGCTCCACAATGAATTATTCCACTCATTACTTACATTAATCCAATGTTGTGTGATGTAAAATAGCTAAACAGGACACAAATATATGTCCAGCAACAACATAAAGACGGGCAGCATGTAAGTCAATACCAGAAGCATTTATTGACTGTAGTATTGACTTACAAAAGCAAAATAAGGTATGGTATTTTTTCAGATTTCAGGAGCCGCCACTGCATCAAACACCTCATCTAACTGTGCCACAAAGTTTACCAGTCCAAGAAAAATACCAGGGTTGGTGGAGCCCTCAGTTTCATCTTTGCCTCTCAAAGCTAACTCAAACACTCCGCAAAACTTCACACACTGGATTAGCCGGTTAAGGATGTGGCGGTTCTTGCTTATCTCATCGTTGTGGCGACGGACAGCTAGCCTATGTGATTACCGGCTCTTGTCTTAGTTACGTATGTCATGACGAAAGCGCGTATGTGCAAGCCCTCCCGGAACCCATAGCGATTGTATTGGAAGCTCTGAAAATTGAAATAAATAGATTTTATTTGAGAGTCTGAGAGACTTCTGGGGCGATTTTCAATCTGACTGAAATCGCCCCAAAAGGGGCGGGGTCATTTGAAGCGCGTCTTTAGCCTGATTGGACATTTAGTGTCAGATCAGACATCTAGAATAGAACACTGATAACGACTGTTGCCGCCCGTTTGGCAGTGCGTCGCCCATATCGCCCTAATGAACACACCGCCCCTGTACACAGCACAGAGTGAGATATAGCCTCTGCATATAATCCATTTTAGTAATAGTAAACGGCTGTTATACAGCACCCAGGGAGCAGTTGGGTGCCAAGTCAGTAATATTTTGTTAGACCAATCTTACAAAATATTGATGACTTGGCATCAGGATGATAATCTGAATGTTTTAGCCAATTGGTCAAATTAATTGTTTTTCAAATTTAAGGACTTGAGAGTGTGGCAACATGTTTCCTGAGCTGTGTCGACCTGAGGTACTCGGAGTGCTTTGGTCCACACTCGCTTGCATGAACACACAAACAGTCCTGTCCTCTGTAGTGGCTCATTGAGTTGGGTGTTGCAAACAGGAAGACATTTGTGGCACAAACTCACCAATCCGTTCTTTTATTGGTAAGGTGTGACAGAACATCCAGCATGCTTGGTGTGAGCAGAACTGCAACCTTTATGCCCCTTTTTCCCATGATTTTGATTCAGCTGAAATAGTTGAAGAGTCTTTGTTCAGTCTTCGACAACCCCATGGCAACTTCTTCATGAAGCTTCGTATTGTCTCTTTCATGGAAACTTTTGAGGCGTGTTTTTGAAACCTCCCCAGCACATCTTCAATTGAATGCAATGATTTGTGCAAGTGTACACTTTGCAAGTTGAGCATAGTTCTGAGTACTGGCCTTCTCCAAGTTGCAAAAGGCAGTTTCTGCAGACTTCTCAAGGTGCCGATGCAGCATCTGAACATCTTTAGTGAAGGGTAATGTTGATGGCTTGTTATATTTTGCATCACTCAGTGTTCAGGGCACTGTGAGACACCACCTCAGACCAGCTTCTTGAACATGTCAGTGGACTTGATCAGTTCTTCATATTCTGCCATGAGGGCCCTACAATGAATAATGTCACACATTTTCTGAAGTGTATGACCCAATTTCAGTGCGAGGCTTGAGTGTTTTTCTTCATCAAAACCTGAAACTCTTTACAGATTGCACAACCCTCTGGAAGTTAGTAGGTTTAACAGCCTCCTCTAGGTTATGTACAGAGAAGTCTGTACGCAGACATAGCAACAAACCCCACTTCACGGAGCTTCTGTCGTATGTACTCATTAGGGATGCAACGATACCATTTTTTACAAACCGATACGATACCGATATTTTTATTTGTGTACTTGCCGATACCGAGTACCGATACCGATACTTCTTAGATTTGGTCTCCATGAAAGTGCAATTAATTTGGAGGCAGATTTTATTTTATCCTCTGCAGATTATGTCAAGCCTATAGTACAAAATTAACAGAAGGCTATCCCAAGCTTTAAACTTCTTGTGGAAGTCCCTCTAATGTCGGACCATAAAACGCCCCGTGTCCGGGTTCTTAATGTAAGCGATAATATTAGGGATCGAGCAATTATATAGGAAGCTGTGTTCCAAGTTATGTTTCCGGTGCTTTTATTGTGGAGGGAGAAACGGAAAGGAAAAGAGTGGAATTGTGGGATATACGTGTGTGAAGGAGATAAAAAAGTGGTTCAAGTTACCCTGCAGCGTGTTTTCATTTTATTAGAATTACAAATATAGACACACAACAGACACTCGGCTACAATAATATCATCCGTAGCCGCACAACAGCGTCTGAATGAGGCCGCTGCCAGCCTACTTCAGGTGGATCAGCAACAGTTTGATTCAAACCGGCAGGACGGCGGTGATGACGCGCAGAGCTTCTCAATTATAGATGTATTAAATATGGAAAATTTCAACTCTCGCGTCTAACGTGCCGCCGGCGTAAATTTGCGTCTGTCGCAACCACACGCGTCTGTGCATAGACTTTACATGTAATCTGGTCGAGCGAAACATTTGCGTCGCGTTGGGACGGACTGATTACAAGTAACTCCGGGGCTGTCAGCCACTAACAAGAGCACTAATATGAGCACTAATATGTCATACACACGTATGCAACACCGGTTAATAAGCACAATATCGATAAAGTCTTGTATTGTACTCGCGTCTCACTTTTCTCCTGTCTATTGAAAGAAGTGAGCGCTGCGTAGCGAGGATCCAAGATGGCGGCTCCAGATTCTGCTGTTGAGACAAACTGGCCATCTGATTGGACGGCAAAACAACTTGGATAGCGTGATTGGCTGCTCAGAAGTTGAGACTGTTGAGACAGTTGAGACAGAGAAGAGTGTCTCCGGCTCCGCCACGGGGTTGCTTCTCCACAAAGCGCGACCAGTTTGTTGTAGTGAAATACTGTTGAGTGAGTATCGGTTCTTGGTATCGGCCATTGAAACCGATGCGAGTACGAGTATTTAACGCAGTATCGACCACCGATACCGATACCGGTATCGGTATCGGTGCATCCCTAGTACTCATACTTGGTAGGATCTTGTCCATGTTTGTTGTAGAGTGACTGAGCTGAGGCAACCTCATCCTGTTTCATGACGCTAAGGATCTTCCACACTCCACTTGAGTTCTGCTGACGGAATGCATTTTCTTGAGCTTCAGCCAAAGCCAGTACTTTGGTTCTCCCAGGTTCTCTATTCAGTTGTGTTTTCTGACTTAAAGGGGCATCTGCGGGCATGTCTCCAAAGTTCCTAACAAATGTACATGCCTTGACAGTACATACAGTGAATAAGCCAGTGCTTTAGCCTTTGGTTTTCTTTTCACTTTCAGTCGCCCTGTTCCATCTTGTAAAACGTCGTTTTGTGTCTAAAATTTCCCTTATTCATCATCTTTCCTTCTAATATCTTGCGCTCTTTTGAGTGCTCAAGGAGGGAAAATGCTTTTACAATTTCAGCATGTGTCTTGTGTGTGTAGCCATCTAATGAATTGTGCCTCCTGGGCTACTGTAGGGGCTGAGTGGGCCTTGGCCCCTCCTACTTCCTGGTTCCAATTTGTTTGGGCCACCATATATAGGCCACACCATGACCTGCCTCTTTCCCTCTCTCTGACTCCTAGGCTCCGGTAGGTGTGGATGGTTGTTTCCTGAGTTGAGGCATATTTGCCGTGGCCCTCATCTTTTTGTCTTTTAATTTAGGTCCGGTTCCTGTGATTGACACTCCCCACGTTGAGCATCCAGACAGGGTTGTGCAAGGATGCTAACTGCCACTGCTGTTTTGTTTGATTCATTTATTTACTTATATTTATGGCTTTGCTTTGCTTGGTTTTGTTTTGCTTGGTGTTGTTTTGCATGGTTTTGTGTTAGTTCAATTTAGTTAACCTGTTTTATGTATTTGTGCTTAAGTATATTAGATATATATGTCAGGACAGGACTCGTGTTGGACCCAAATGCGACGACACGACACGAAGAGGTAGATTCCACACAGGTATTTATTCCAGTAATCACAGGATATAGACAGGTCGTCATCCACCACCAGAACGTGCTCATGCATAAACAATTTCCTCACGCTGGAGCCACGGAGGAGGTCGGCTTTTATCCACCGCCTGATTAAACAACGAGCTCCAGGTGGGTCAGGCGGAAGCGCTCCTCTCCGGCTGTCCAGCCTCTGCCTGCACTAAAAACAGAAAACATGTTAGTTATCCAGATTCCCACAGCTCCACCTTGTGGTGGCAATCCTGGATCCCCACAGTACCCCCCCCTCAACGGACGCCTCCAGGCGTCCTCCCTGGCTTGCCCGGGTTTGCCCTATAGAAGTCCCGGAACAGTGTCGGGTCCAGGATCAGGCGGCGTGAGAGCCAGGACCGCTCCTCCGGGCCATATCCCACCCAGTCCACGAGGTATTGAAAACCCCTTCCTCGGGGTCGGACGTCCAATATTCTGGACACCGTATGCGCCGGATGGCCATCGATGAGTCGGGGGGGTGGAGGGGGAACGGCCGGAGGGCTGAGATCACTCTCTGCGAACGGCTTGATGAGTGAAACATGAAAAGTAGGATGAATCTTCATCGCCTCCGGGAGGGCTAACCGGACCGAGGAGGGGTTGATGATCTTGGAAATGGGGAAGGGTCCCACATAACGAGGGGTCAACTTACGTGGCGCCGTTGGCCAAGGGAGGTCCCGGGACGACAACCACACCTTCTGCCCCACCTCGTACGCCGGAGCCGGAGAACGGTGCAGGTCTGCCAGTCGCTTGTTGTTCGCCGAGGATCTTGTGAGGGCTGCCCTCGCCTCCCTCCAAACTGCCCGGACCCTCCGTAGATGTTCATCCACTGACTGCACCGCCACCGCCTCCTCCTGAGCTGAAATAATGGAGGCTGAAAACCATAACAGGCCATGAACGGGGACATACCTGTGGCGGAACATGAGAGGGAATTGTGAGCGTATTCGACCCATGGCAGATTTGTACTCCAGGATGAGGGCCGTTGTGCGGTCATGCAGCGGAGCGCCGTTCCCAGGTTCTGGTTGGCCCTCTCGGTCTGTCCGTTGGTCTCGGGGTGATACCCGGAGGAGAGACTGGGAGTGGCGCCTATGGACCTGCAAAAAGCACTCCACACTCCGGACGTGAACTGTGGTCCGCGGTCGGACACAATATCCTGAGGGATCCCGTGGAGCTTGACTACATGATCAGTGAGGAGCTTTGCGGTTTCCAAGGCGGAGGGTAGTTTGGGAAGGGGGACATAGTGCACGACCTTGGAAAACCGATCAATGATAGTCAAAATGACGGTGTTACCTTCAGATGGTGGCAGCCCGGTGACGAAATCCATGGCGACGTGTGACCAAGGCCGGCTAGGGATGGGCAACGGCTGCAGGAGACCTGCAGGCGGCTGGTGCGATGCCTTGCTCCGGGCGCAGACCGAGCAAGCCGCCACAAACTCCTGGACGTCCCGTCTCAGTCCTGGCCACCAGAACCGCTGCTGAATGAAAATGCCGGTCCGGCGGACTCCCGGATGGCAGGTCAGAGTCGAGGAATGCCCCCACTGCAGCACCTGTGACCGGACGGCCGGCGGAACAAATAGACACCCTGGAGGAGTCCCGCCCGGGTCCGGACAATCGCGGAGGGCCTTCTGGACTGTCGACTCAATCTTCCACCTCGCGGCCCCCACCACACAGGTAGAAGGAACGATGGTACCTGGATCCGGAATGCTGGTCTGTGGGTATACCCGGGAGAGTGCATCCGGCTTCCCGTTCCGGCTCCCGGGACGATACGACATCACATAGTCAAAACGGCCGAGGAACAGCGACCATCTGGCCTGACGAGGGTTGAGCCTTCGAGCCGCACGGAGGTAGGCGAGATTTTTATGATCAGTCCAGATCAGGAACGGGAGCTTGCTGCCCTCCAGCCAATGCCGCCATTCCTGCAGGGCCAGTACTACTGCCAGTAATTCGCGGTTGCCGACATCGTAATTCCTCTCCGCCGGGCTGAGTCGTCGGGAGAAGAATGCACACGGGTGTAGCTTCTGGGAAGAGGGATCTCGCTGGGACAACACCGCGCCCGCCCCAGTGTCCGAGGCGTCGACCTCCACCACAAACTGGAGGTCCGGGTCAGGATGTTTCAAGATGGGGGCACTGGTGAACCTGGACCTTAGTTTGTGGAATGCGCTGGCTGCCTCGGAACCCCAAGCAAAAGGGACCTTGGATGAGGTAAGCCGGGTCAACGGGGCGGCCACGCTGCTGTAATCCCGGATGAAACGGCGGTAGAAGTTGGCGAATCCCAGGAAGCGTTGGAGCTCCTTGCGGTTCTCGGGGACCGGCCAGTCCGCGACGGCCT
Source organism: Cottus gobio (assembly GCA_023566465.1). Classification (NCBI taxonomy): domain Eukaryota; kingdom Metazoa; phylum Chordata; class Actinopteri; order Perciformes; family Cottidae; genus Cottus; species Cottus gobio. The sequence goes on from CM042236.1 coordinate 1,662,557, forward strand.
TGATCTTCGCGGGGTCCGGCGCCAACTGTCCCTGGGCAATGATGTATCCGAGAAAACTGACGGAGGTGGTGTGGAACTCGCACTTCTCCGGCTTTACGTACAGCTTGTTCTCTAGCAAACGCTGTAACACTAGTCGCACATGCTGCCGATGTTCTGTGAGAGAACGAGAGAAAATTAGTATGTCGTCCAAGTAAATGAATACGAACCGGTTCAGCATGTCCCGGAACAGGTCGGTCATCAAGGCCTGGAAGGTGGCGGGGGCGTTGGTGAGTCCGAAAGGCATGACCAAGTACTCAAACTGTCCGAGCGGAGTATTGAAGGCGGTCTTCCATTCGTCTCCGTCCTTAATCCTGACGAGGTGGTAAGCGTTCCTGAGGTCCAGCTTGGAGAATATCTGGGCATGACACAGTGGCTCAAAAGAAGGGTCAATAAGGGGCAGCGGGGTCTTATCCTTCACTGTTATGAGGTTCAAGCCCCGGTAATCAATACAGGGACGCAGAGACCCGTCCTTCTTCCCCACAAAAAAGAACCCTGCTCCCAACGGGGCGGAAGAAGGACGGATTAACCCAGCCCCTAAACACTCGTGGATGTACGTCTCCATAGCAGTCCTCTCCGGGCGTGAGATGTTAAACAACTTACTGGTAGGAAGGGGGGCACCAGGTAGGAGATTTATCATGCAATCATAAGGACGGTGAGGGGGTAGCATGCGCGCCAAGTCCTTACTAAAAACCTGAGCGAGGTTGTGATATTCTTCTGGCACGGAGGTCAAGTCTGGGGAGAAACCCTCTGCCGCAGCCTGCGGTGGCTCCGGAGCAGCTCCCCGGAGACAACGGGAGTGACAGGACACGCTCCAACCGGAAATGGACAGAGTCGTCCAATCCAGCTGGGGGTTGTGTAATCGTAACCAGGGTATGCCCAGAACTATCGGGGACTCGGGAGAGGGGATAATGAATAGCTGTAAGGTTTCCCTATGATTACCAGAGACAGTGAGTGTCAGTGGAGCAGTGCGGTGCGTGATCTCAGCAATTAACCGCCCGTCCAGTGCGTGAACCGCCCGAGGACGTGGTAGAGGCTCGAGAGGCACCTCCAACTGGGTTGCAACTGTAGTGTCCAGAAAGTTATCGTCCGACCCTGAGTCGATTAATACGGGCAGGGAATGGGACCGGGAATTAGTTCTCAGGGTCGCAGCAAGGGAAAATCGATTAGGAGAGCGGGGGGACGAAAAGTTACTCACCGGTATGCTCTCCTCTACCGATGAGCTCGTCCTTTTGGAGACTCCCCGCAGGAAACCGCCTGATGTCCTGCGAGTCCGCAGGAAAAACAGAGCCGGAGCCGCAGGCGTCGCTGACGTTCCGTCGAGGACAACCGGGCTCGCCCCAGCTGCATCGGCTCCTCCCACGTCGAGGTCTCCGGGGAACCGGAGCTCGAACCCGCCACCCCGGCCGGGTTTGGGATCTGGTGGGCTCGCTCACTCCGGCGCTCTCGGATCCGGTTGTCGATCTGGAGGGCTAGCGAGATACACTGCTCCAAAGAGGTGGGCTCGTCGCGGGAGACTAGCTCGTCCTTGAGGCTCCCCGACAGATTCCTGACGAACACTGTCCTTAAAGTCTGTTCGTCCGTGCCGCACTCCGCCGCCAGAATCCGGAACTCGACTGCGTAATCGGCCACGGAGCCGGATCCCTGCTTTAGGGACAACAGACGATTTAGAGCATCCTGCCCCCGAACGGGGAGGTCAAAAACCTTCTGCAGTTCCGCGGAAAACTCAGCAAAAGAGCGCAACACGGTCGCCTGGCCAGACCATAAAGCTGTAGCCCACTGAGCCGCCCTTCCCCGGAGCAAATTGATACAAAACGCTATTTTAGCTCGATCGCTAGCGTAGCTCTGGGATTGAAGATCGAAGACTAGCGTACAATTTAACAAAAATCGTCCGCATGAACCAGGTTCCCCCGCATATGGCTCCGGGAGGGGAACCATAGGTTCCCTGATGGAAACAGGGTTTGCAAGAACCGGGGGAAGGGTACTCATGGCGGGTCCCGGAACAGGGACCGACAACTGCGCTACTTGCGCCGCCAGCTGCTGCACACTTCGGGCCAAACTCTGCACTGTGTCCGTCACTTCGCTTAAATCCCGGTCGTGCCTCCCGATCACTGCTCTCTGGGCGCTGAGAGCGTTGTGGAGAGCCTCCGGGCTCGCTGGGTCCATGTTCAATCTTGGTGAGGAAATTCTGTCAGGACAGGACTCGTGTTGGACCCAAATGCGAGGACACGACACGAAGAGGTAGATTCCACACAGGTATTTATTCCAGTAATCACAGGATATAGACAGGTCGTCATCCACCACCAGAACGTGCTCATGCATAAACAATTTCCTCACGCTGGAGCCACGGAGGAGGTCGGCTTTTATCCACCGCCTGATTAAACAACGAGCTCCAGGTGGGTCAGGCG